>APFE030944537.1:21265-28765 GCA_000404065.3 Pinus taeda
AATATTAGGAGGAAAAAGTGGCTTTTGCCAAGAAAAAACAGATCCCGGATGGGGAATAATGATGAAGTTGACATAGTCTACGAGGTCTAGGATAAATGGTGATCATGTGCTCTGTTAAGGCACTCCTTGATGTGAAGTTACCAGTTCAATTCCATGCCCCGAACATGATGATATATTGGATATGATGAACATGTAGTCCTGCCAAGCTTACAAAAAAAATGATGAAGTTGACATTAATAAATACCGAGAAGAACTTGATAGTGTATGTCATCGTCTTGACAATGTCGAAATGAAGCAGACAATGTTAGGAGGACATGAGAAGATAATTGAAACTCAGAAACAAGTGGCTGTAGATATCGGTAAAATAAACAATATTGAAAAAGTGCTACAAGGAATGCAAAGCCAAGAAAACATAGATTTTGATTATTGTTAGCGAACCTTCTTAAAATATAGAGAAGAAGACAAACATGAAACAACTCTTAAGCTTAAGGAACAAGAAGAAAAATGGACCAGTTAGTAGGAAGGTTGAATTCATTTTTTGTAAATCCCTTAAACGTTCAAGAGCCAATACAAAGTCCTAAATCTCAAAATAGTGAAGACCTCCCAAACCATGAGATTCAACAAATACACTTCTTAGGCAACCAATACTATACAAAAATTTTAGGGAAGAGGATTATCAACAGATTAAAAAGGAGCTACCTAAGTGTTATCACTCAGAGCTTTTATTGGCTTTGGGAGAAAACTCTTAAGGTAACCTCAAATTGCTTTGGGATTGAAAGACGACCCTTCAATATGGAGAGGGATCTCTCCTCAACTATGGTACTCAAGTTCACTATATTATCAGGTCAATAATATGCTCAGTGGACATATTTAACTTGTAACAATGATGAATTTGGTTTGGAAAGAAGGAATTGGGACCATTGGGCATGGAGCCCCTAACATAAATAAATACTTGCTAATTACAAGTCACATGGACATATCTAAACAAAGGAAAGATAGATCATGATTTATTTGACAAATTATCTTTTAAGGTGTGGTAGAAGACTAAAGAAAATGAAATATCATACATAGACCACTCAACAAAAGTGATTTCTGCAAATGACTTTAGAAGGAAAAACACACAAGTATTCAAATAATACGAATTCAAGCATTCACACAAATTCCAATCCATCTAGTTTTTATCCAAATACTGAAGATTAATGATCAAATGGGTGGCTAATGAGAAAATAAGTACAATACGAACACAAACAAGAAACCAATTAACTCATGAATCTCTGAAACTACACATATAACACTGCTTATAGCAAATATATTGATTTTCAAAGTTTACAGTGATACACAAAGGTTTTTCTATTTCCCAAAAAATTGTGAACTTGTGGTCCTATTTCAGGATCTGCTTTATAGAACATTTACAAACTATAACCATGTTTTTAGAAAACTTTAATTACAAAAAGTATCAAATATCGATCGAATGTAAATCTCTAACTAAGATCAAATAAATTGCATAGAAATTTCCTTGATGTACTGTTTGTGCAATCATCAAGTGAGATGATAAGATCCTATACCTGGAAGTTGAGATGTAGCTGAAAATCTTGCTGAAGTTGAGGACAAAATCACTTGCTGATATCTTGCCAAAATCTTCTGAAATCCCTTGCTTTGTAATCATGTTTGAAATAGTAACCTCACCTTGAAATTTTGGATTGATTCACCAAAATAGGATTATGGTACGTGAATCCATATTTCATAAGCTTTATCTACTCCAAACTCCTTATTGTTGCCTCAAAAACTTAGTTTTTTCCAGTCGCTAACAAATTAATTAATATATCTTGTCAAGATAAAAACTGTGAATTGCTGCCAAATTAACTGTCAGCGCTTGCACGAAATAGAACAAAAATAACACTGACAATTTAACTGTCAACGTTCTGTCAAAATGTTTTCAAAAAGAACACCAACAAACTAACAATCAACACTGTGACAAAACCCTACTTGAGTTTGTTGGAGGCCTCCAACAAAAGATCTACATTGCTTGGTTTCACTTTCTTAATCTTCTTGGCCTTGGGGCCTAGTTCTCTTCTTCTTTGACTTTTGTGCTTCTTAGAGCTAGAAGCCACCTCCCTATTTATCATTAGGTCCCTCAATGGTGTGTCATTTACATCAATCACTTGATTTTCTAGGGTAGGGTTCTATTTTAGTTTGAACTTAAGCCTAAGTTTGTTTATAATCCTGGTATGAGGCTTTCTAACCCCATGGATTTAAGCTAGAGTGGGTTCATTTACAATCTCCCTTTCCTCTGTTTCAGGCTGACCCTCCCTTGTTTTGCTAGATTGATTCTTTGTAGCTTCTACATGTTCTTCTGACAGCTCAGGAGATTACTCTCGAGGAGGAGATACAACTTTTTCCTCCATAATCCTTTTATCTTTTCTTGTGTAAACCCTCTTTAGCTCAGGAATTGGAACATGGGTTTCTATTTTCCTACTTAGGGATGCTTTCATTTTGCTTTTGGTTTGAACCAAATATGTTCCTTGTTTTGGGATCTCAGAGGTCTGGGCATGTTTCTTTTGTTTCTTCTTCTTGCTACTGGCTTTGGATTTAAGAGAGATCGACTCTACAAATCCCCCCCAAAAAAGGTTATGCTCCCAAGTTCTATTAAATTTTGTCAAATGATTGACAATCATAAGATTAATCAGGATCTTATGGAAAGCATAGTCAGGGGATGCATTTGGTTTCGCCTAAATCCTTACTGGAATTTTCTTAGACTCATAAGAAAAAATAAGGGCATGCTCATTCTAACCTGTCTAGAAATATGGGCGATAAATCTGAAGTGGTACATGCTGAGCCTATTGTAGCGTCCCTCATAGGTAAAATAATCTTGAATTATCCTCAGGATTTGGTCCCATTAAGCTTTCAACCAAGATATCTGCACTCCCAAACGCCATGGCTTATCTTTGCGCTCATCCTTAAAAAACATTGAGGGGATATCGATACTAACCAAGGTTTCATTTTTGAACCAATGATCCCCATCACTGGGAGGCCTGTAGCCTCTATAATTGTTTCCTCTATCACTGGGATATAAATTCAAGTAATTCTAACATTTTTCCCATCAAATCCTTCTATAAAGGTACAATCCAATCCATTATGAAAACCATCACACTTGAAACATAACTCCTCATAGCCTACTTGTCAGAATTTATATAAAAGTTTGGGATATCTTTGAGGGCCTTGAGACCCTCAAGCTCTTCCCTGTGCAATTGACCGCTCTTTCTCATAACCACTAACAACCAACAACAAAAACTGAGGAAAGAAAGATGAGGTTTCTTCACACCGATTGTGGAAGCTTAACTAATATTTTACCACAAAAGGAAACAATGACATCATTATACGATAATCTTACAATGATTCTCTTCCCATGAAATATAGTGTTTAGAAAAGACAAGTGAAAATAAAATTGACATAATTGTAATCATTCTTTCGTGCCTCGATCATACCATTAACTTTGATAATGATTATCACCTTTGGCGGTTGTAATTTGAACAAATTTTTCATTTTAGGAAAATTTAATACCATGTCATACCAACTAATTAATCAACACCATCTGTAAAATGATGATAGGTTGTGTGGAAAACTGATTTTGCAGCGCTCGCTTATTCAAAAATGTAAATATTTGCTGACATTTGATTTATTAGCACCTTCGTTGTTGAGAAATCTAGGGCATGAATAGTTAAAATATTTCTCTGCTTGATAATTGCTTGTGACATACTTTTACTTCTTAGCTTATAATATTTTCTTCGTTATGTTATTATTGTGTTCTTTTCATCAAGCCAATTACCAATATGCGCAATATAAGATAAATGACATAGTATGTAGGCTTGTCAACCAGGGCCAAAACCACTCACCTCTTGAGAGGAAAACCCGATCAAAATTCTTCTTCTATATCTTCAATTGATGAGTACCAAGACCATGACAAAGTCCCTTGACTCTAGTATCCTCCCAAGAACCTTGTCACTAAATTTGATTCTCTACCTCTTCCCTTTCTCAACTTTATTCTTGATCTCGAAATGCTCTCCTCAGCTCCTTCTAGAGAAACTTGGTCTCTATGCTTCACATTGCTTCTTCTCGACTTCTAGAGAAATTCGGTCTTTATGATCTCACTGAATTCCTATAGAGAATCTTGGTCTCTAGGTCTCTATCTCGGTTACCCAGAAGAATCCTTCCATTGCTTCCCCATAAGAAACTCTCCTTCGCTTGCCTAGAAGAAACCTCTCCTTCTCTTGCCCAAAAGAAACCTCATCTTTGCTTGCCCAGAAGAAACCTTCTTCACTTTTCCAAAAGAATCTCCTTATCACTTCCTCGCACTTCTTCTTGAACTCTTCTTCACACTTCCGTTTCATCTCTTCTTCGCACTTCTACTTGATCTAATGCAAGTCAAGTCCTTGGGCCAACATGATGACAAGTAGTGAGGCCAACTTATTCTAGCATGTTCTTCAATCATTTGTAGGCCGTCTTGAAGAGGATAAGTGACAAGTGTGAAAATTTGGATGTCCAAATTTCTACTGCAACAAATGATTAAGCTTCTCCTACTTGTTAATTTCTTATTCAAGTTACTTACTGTTTCCTACAGTAAATATTGAAACTAATACACTTCAGTCTACACCATTTAAATTAATAACGGAAACAAGAAACTAAACAGGAAAGAGATAAAACACACATATACACAGTTATTTTTGGACAAATGTCCCAAAAAAAACCCAATGCGGGAAAATCGGTGCAACAACTAAGGGTTTTATCATTATGCAATAGTAATTTCTGAGTACAATTAGTTGGATTCCCAAATGGATATCCGATATAGAGAAAGACTAGACAAAACAAGTAGTGAGATGCTCTCACCCTCTCACTAGAAGAATTTGACTCTGATCTCGCTAGAATATAGGCTCTGCGTCCCTTATACGTTACCTCCTGCACAAAACTGTTTCAACCCCATGCAGTCTCCACATCACCTCTGCTAAGGACTGCGCTGCTCCTCCTTCGGACCCTCTGCTGGCCAGAAATTCAATTTCGAGCCTCTCGGTCTCACACCTCGGTTCTCGACTTCTAAAACTCGATTTCCTCAACAGAAATTCGATCTCCCTCTAGTCTCTACACTGCCACTACATTAGGACTGCAAGGAATAACATCAACCTCTCTCTGGATTTCGTTATGTCCTCTCTGCCTTGTACTCTCTGGCCCAGGAAAATACTCCTCACCAGATATTATCCCTGCCCCTCTTTTCCAAAGGTCACTTCGAAATTCTTTCCGGTAGTTTCTTTGCTTTATAAAATCTAACTTTTGATCTTCTCACTATGTGTTCTTGAAGTTCCCATCAAGCCTTCTATTGTAATCCTCTCGTTTATCAATCAACGATCCATATTAGATTCTGATCAATGACTAGGATCATATTGACTTGATCTCCACCTTCTTCTAGAAGTTTCACCCACAATTTATATTAATACTCTTTAATTATTTTAATTTCCTAATTTTAGACTTAGATTCCCATTAAAAATAAATAATGATTTTAATAAAGTTATAGTTGGGTGGAATTTCCCAAAACTATTTCTAGTTATTTGAGAATACATGTGTCTAAGACTCCTTGCAAAATTTGAGACTTATATCACATCCGATGCTACCAAAAATCAACACTCCCTCTTAGCGAGGAATGTGCTCTAGCAATGCAACTTGCTGAAGCATCACTCTATTATGTAACATCTCCTTTTGCACTGTTGGTGTCTGACATCCTATCCACCAACTACTGCATAAATGATGCATCTGTACTACTTTTGACCCTTCCACTATCAACACTGCATTCGTACTACAACTCCCTCTTAATTCTGCATCCATGCTGCTGTTGGCACTGCCACTATCAATTGCATTTGCACTGCAACCTTCTCCAATTGCTGCTGCTACTGCAACATCAATGGAAAAGCATCCCAAATTAGTGAATTGGTGTTCAGTATGATGCATCTCGCTATTGGATTTTGACTGCTGCTAGTTTTTGCACTGACCCTATGAAGCCTCTACGTTGTTGCTGACCTCTGCTCTGTGCCATCTGCATTGCTGCCAACTTTTCTCTACACTTCCCAATATATGGCACTACTAGCCATTGCAATTATCACTTTGACACTCCTCTGCATCAACAGGCCCGTCCATCCTGCAGCTTCTGTTTTGGGCTCCCATACTAAGGAATTGATCCGAGAGTGGGATCCTCAAGGATACTTCCCATTTGTAGCTCTTTCGAACTACCACTCTAAATCATCCCACCTCCCTCTTGGAGGTATCTTTTATGTCATGTAAAATCAACCTCCTCGATGTTCACGACTACAACCTTCGGATCATGCTTCTCATCTTTGTCCTTCTTCCTGAGTGGACATTATGTTGTGTAGTGACCGAATTGAACACACCTGAAGCATTTTATCTTTGCAACATCTTTCTTCTTCTTCCGTTGCTCCTGTTTCCCCTTGGATGCAAGGGCTGCATTCTCATCCTCCTCCTTAGGTTTTGACCCAATGCTGCTGCTTCTATCAAGTTTACACTTGACCAAGTCCCTCCTCAGCTCCTCTTGCTTAAGAGCTGCCCACATCTCATCCTAGTTTGGCAAAGTTGCCTTGCCCAGGATGCTTTGGACAAAGACTTGCCGCTCCTCAGATATTGAATTTAGGGCCAGTATTACCATCTCAGAACCTTGAGGTGTTGACCCCAAAATTGCCAATTCATCTTGGGTCTCCTGAAGCTTCGTGAGGAAGGATCAATGTGTTCCTCCTTTTGCATCTACGTATATCTCATCTTCTACTTCAAGTACATCTTCCAATGCTCGAAATATCCTTGATACAATCTCAACAATGAATCCCACATCTCCTTGGCAGTGTTCCTTCCATCTATGTGGTAGACTATATGATCCTTCACTCCGTCAAGGATCATTCTTTTTGTCTTTGCCATTTCTTCCTTGTACTTATTGAGTTGATTTGGATTTGTGGGCTTAACTACCATGCTGTCGACATAGAATTTGAGAAAATGCTCATCCAGAAGGCATGACATCCTTGCCTTCAAGATCACGTAGTTGGATGCCCCATCCAACCTATTCTGATCTCTTAGTCCATTGGATGTCATCTCTACTAATTGAAAAGTTCGAATAGCCTCCTCTCTCCTCTGCGCAACACTAGAGTGGCCTATGCACTTCCTTATGGAGATTTTATATCTACCCCTCTCCGCTACTGCTCAACTAGTGAGAATTCATACTCTTTGGCTGGAAGTCCTCCGAGGAATAATTACATCAACCATCTCTCTCTCTTCCCTCTGATGTCTTTTTGCCTAGCAACTGCCTGTAGAAAACCACGTCCCACTAGAAAGACCCCTCTCTGCTGAAGCTTCTGTTGTGCTACTCCCTTTGTCGCTGATAGATTTCGATCTAGAAATCCTACCTCTTTGTCGACTCACTCACAGAGAGATTTACCACGAAAATCTAGCCCTCCT
>APFE030944537.1:33765-39673 GCA_000404065.3 Pinus taeda
AGACCTGAGAAGTTTATGAATTGCAGCTTTGTTTCCTATCAGGTCCATGGGGAAGGCAAAGGTTTGTGGAAAAGACAGACACGATAAGACTATGAACCAGAGTCTAAATTCCTTTCATTTTTGTGATAACTGAAGGTTTTCCATATTTTGCGTAAATCAACCAATTTCGTTGTTTTAGCAGAATAACTAAAATTAGAGGCGGATGACCGAAACTCCAAAGGAACGATGATTGGTCAGGTTTCTTTGTGTTTTTTCCAATCAGAACATTTCCGATATATACTTGGGCCCATAACCCACAAGTCCACACACGGAGTTTTGTAAGGATGCAATCTGCTGGGTTAAAACAATCTAGCTATCATCAGAACATCCACAAAGAAACTTCATCAACAGTCAAGACACAGATTCGAACAACGAGCAACCATCACCTTCTAATTTCTGTTACTTCTTGTTATTTCGTTTTCTTGAGAAGAATGAGGTATCTTTTACCCTCCAATGTAATATTCTGTAATGACTTTACTTTAGATAGTCAGGATATAGTTAGGTAGTTTGACAATTTTGGTAATTACTAACTGTCTCATGATGTATAAAAAGAGGAAAAATTATAGAAAAATGGTTCAAATTTTGAAGAACCTGGAGACTAGGCTACTATATTTTTGATAAACCGTTGATTAATGAAAGAATCAGAAGTTTTCCACACATTGTTGGGTATGATTTTGTAACTTCTCTGTTATGTGTCATCATATGTCTTCTTTTCTTTAAGTATAGTAATGAAGTTGTAGGTTTTTGTTTACCTATGTGAATGAAGTTAAAATTCCTTAAAAGAGTGCTCCTATACTTAAAACCCCAACTTCTACATTTCTTCTAAGTTACAGATGATAGTTTATGTGAAAAACAACATATTGTCTCTAACTTCTCAAAGTGTTACAGATAATAGTTTCTGTGAAGAACAACATATTGTCTCTAACCTTTCAAAGCATTCTTCACTCAACATTTATATCCATCATCATATGGCATTCTGAGATTTTCATATCATCTAAGTATTAAGGTTAAAAACCAGGTCTTTCAGGTCCTTCATTTGAGGATACACCATACAAATAAGTGACATGAATAATAAACATTAATGTCTTAAGCACGATTTCTACACAACCAAGAAATTGGTTTCTTAAGGGACAACATTAATTGGTGTCGCTACCGGGGAACGAAGTCAAGAACACTTCTCCCTGGGTTTTTAATATTTTCCTCTGGTTGTTCAGTGAAGAGGAGATATTTCACTGTATTGAACAAAAAATAATAACTCTGGCTTCAAAGAGGCCTCATACGAGGTCATATACCTCACAACAAAAAGTTCAAGCCCTTTCAGACCCCGAGAGATTAGTTTCCAAGAGGGTTGGACGGCCAAAAACTCCAGTTACACCAAGTACTACACTGTCTGCACCTGGCAGCAGCTCAACACATCATTCATCCAAACATTCACCTTTTATTGACCAAGCAATACCTTTTACATCCACTTCATTTCAAGAACCCAACTGTCAAGAACAATCTTTACAATCTGTTTCTTTCTCAGTATCTGCTATAGTTATTCAACCTGAACCTATAACTACATTGCCACCTTCTCATACTCCATTTACTCCTCAGATAGGTTCTACACCTGCTAGTACTCAAGGTTCAGTAAGTTCAGGAGCAAACATGGCATCACCTGCATTTTTGTTGAATAGGTATGTACCTATTCAGTTGCCACAACAGTTGAATCAAATGCCTCAAGAATACTTGAAGATTATTTCTCATTTCTCAGGGGAGGATGAACAAACAACAGAGAAGCATATAGCAATGTTTTGCAATTTTGTAAAAAATCTCAATGTTGAACACTTGGATGTTGTTCTAAGACATTTTGTGCAATCCTTGGATGGAGAAGAAAGGAAGTGGTTTAAAGGGTTTCCTAATAACTCTATTCCTACCGGGGAAGAGATGGAGTGCTTATTCACTTAGAGATGGGGAGAGAAAAGAGACCATGGGTATTCACTAACAGAGTTTAACGCTGTTAAGAAGAAATCTGGTGAAAGTGTTGTAGAATTCATTAGAAGGTTCAATAAACTGTACAATAGTCTTCTAGTGGAGATTAAGCCCCCTCCCGCTTGATCCAGGTGGATATTGGTGGCCACCTACCAAGTCCACCTAGACCCCCACCATTGTTTCTCTCAACATTTTCAGTTTCCTTAATTGTAGCACAACTTACTATTTTTAACAATTTTTCGGGTCCTGAACTTTTGGAGCCATTTTGAGGCCCTAAACGACATGTTTTGGGAAATATGGGGGCAACATGGGTCCATGGACAGATGTTTCCCTTCCAAAAGTGGTAGTGCTCAGATAGATCTTTCTAACAAACTATTGTACACATCAAACGGAGATCGTATGCCAAAGTTACAACCCTGGGAAGTTGATGTACCAATTTACCCAAATAGGGCCCACAGTTTGGCGTTTCATATTCTAAGGTTAGGTTTTGGAATGTTAAGGGTTTTCCATTGATTCTCAACAATAAATAGGCCTTCGAGCCTCATTGTAACATAGTTCAGAGGCATGTAGCCACCACATATCTTCTCAAAGATAAGCTACCATCGCCCTAGCTGGTTTATTTCCATTACTGTTTGTAAGCATATTTCAATATTTTAAATTAATGAAATGAAGTATTATTTCCGCTGCATATATGTGTTTATGGTTATCACTGTAATTTGTTGCGTTCCTGTTTAAGTCCGGATCAGTGGTATCAGAGGGGTTTGCTTTTTCTTTATTTTTCTTTGCATGTCCCCAACAAGGTCGGGATATTAGGAGTTAGGGCTTGAACTAGTCGAACCTTTGCAAGACTAGCCTCGCAAATCCCAACGGCCTCCCATGGCGGATGAGAAGAAAGACAAGGGGGCAGGAGATCCTATCAAAATCTTGCTCGAAGAATCCCTCGAGTGACAATGGAACGCGATGATGGATAGCTTTGCCCAGATCCTTCAACGGTTACCTAGAAGCGATGCATCGACTTTCAGCAGTTACTCTGGAAACGCCATGCCCTTTAAGGTACAAGTTAATTTTGAAATTCCCATATTCGAGGGTCAGATAGACACAGATGCCATAGATAAATGGTTAAATTTTCTAAAGGGTTATTTTTCTGTTCAAGAATTTTCGAGTCGAGAAAAGATTGTTTTCGCTCTTCTCAAAGCAGCCCCCCACGTCAAGGACTGGTGGGAAACCTACTGCGAGCAGAAGGATGAAAATACCGGCTCACTATTTTTAGCCGCACCCAACTGGAATTCATTCTGGGATGCCATCAAGGAGCAGTACTACCCTGCCAGAAGCTATGAGGATGAATACATAAAGTGGACCACGTTGCGGTAGGGAAGGGACCAAGACATGCCAGAGTTCACCAATATTTTCCATACCCTTCGCACAAAGTTGGATATCAAGGATTCAGAGCAACATTGGATACTCAAATACCGCGGCTTCCTGCACAAGTACATCCAGGAAGAAATAGAATTCCTAAACATCTCCTCACTCGGCAGAGCATAACGATATGCCATCAAGGTCGAGCAGAAGTTTGAACAAAAGAAGCAAGACTTTGGATCTACGAATTTGAAGCAAGGGAAAGGTGCCCCTAAAGCACAGAACAAAGGACAAAGCCAAGGTGGGGCAGCCCAAGACAACCCGCCAAAGCTTCAAGCAAAGAACAGTGCTGCGAAGCCGAAAAAGGACACGGGAAAATGGTGTGAGTTCCATAAGAGCTCCACTCACAACACAAGTGAGTGTCAAGCCAAGCAGTCATTGGTGGCTGAGCTAAAGGTTTTAGAATTAGATGCATGTTCCGACTCTAAGTCAGAACCTGACAAGGGGAATAACAAAGGGAAGCAGATCATTGATGCGGATCCCAACGCCACTTTTGCTACCGCCAAGATCCAGAAAAATGAACCCGAAGATCCAGACGAGGAGCGTCTCTTCCACTCCCAGATGTGGGTAAAGGGCTCCCCGTTATAGTTCATTGTCAATAGCGAGAGCCAGAAGAGCCTCATTTCGGTAGAGGTCGTGAAGTGGTTGGGCTTATCGACCACAACACATCCACAACCATACACCATCGGGTGGCTACACCAAGGACGAGATCTTCGCGTGAGCCAGCAGTGTCGCCTTTCATACAACATCAAGCCCTTCACGGATGAGATATTGTGTGACATTGCTCCCCTTGAAGTTTGTGATGTATTATTAGGACAACCATACTTGTGGAAGTGACATGCTGTGTATGAATCAAGGCCCTATGCTGTTATTATTACATTGGGAAATAAGTTGTACAGGATACCAGAGATAGCACCGCCTACGACCATCTCTTTAATTACTGCAAAACAATGTAGTAAGCTCATTTCGAAAACCGGGAAATTTGTTTTCCTAATGATATGCCCTTAAGGAAAGAAGAAGACGGTGGCCACGACCTCCAGACAGGGCCCCTCCACACGACAACTACAGATGGACAAGGCCGTGGAGGAGTGCAAGGACATCTTCAGCTCCCCTGCAGGGGTTCCTTTGCACTATCAGGTCAAGCACTCCATCGATCTGACCCCAGGTGCACTGCTACCCAATGGACCAATTTATCGGTGCTCCATTATGGAGAACGATGAAATCAAGAGGCAGATTTAGGAGCTGGTGCAGAAAGGTCACATCCGTCCCAGTTCATCGCCTTGTGGGAGCCCGATCATGTTGGTACAGAAGAAGGATGGGACTTGGAGACTCTGTATTGACTATCGGGCACTGAACAAGATCACTATCCGTAATAGGTACCCGATCCCACGGATTGATGACCTCATGGACAAACTAAAGGGGGCAAAATATTTCAGCAAGATCGATCTGAAGTCAGGATATCACCAGGTACCAATCGAACCCTCTGATGTGTGGAAGACTGCCTTCAAAGCCAAGGAGGGCCTTTTTGAATGGTTGGTTATGCCTTTCAGATGGGCGAATGCTCCTGCAACCTTCATGAGGCTAATGGATGACATCTTGCGGCCATTCACCAACTCATTTGTAGTGGTATACTTGGATGACATTCTGATCTTCAGCCAGAGTTGGGAAGAGCACCTCCACCACATCCGGCAGGTTATCCAAACACTGCGGCAACACAATCTATGTGCCAATTTGGAGAAATGCACTTTTGGCATGACCCAAGTTTAGTATCTGGGATACATTATTGATGAATAGAGGGTGCATGTGGATCCAGCCAAGATCCAAGTCATTTAGGATTGGCCATCTCCAACCACTCTGACAGAGCTCTGCAACTTTCTAGGTCTTGCCAACTTCTACTGCAGGTTCGTGTTGGGGTTTTCTCATATCACTTAGCCCTTGAGTCAAGTCACCAAGGGAGGAGCGAAAGCAAAATTATTTTGGTTTGAATCTCAACAAAAGGCATTCATAGAGTTGAAAGATCGCCTCTGCACGATACCAGTGCTCACATTACCAGATTTACAACAACCATTTGAGGTCGAGACAGATGCCTCTGACTATGCTATTGGGGAAGTCCTTACTCAACATGGGCATCTAGTGGCATATCGCAGTGAAACACTTTCAGACACAGTCCAGAAGTATCCCACTTATGATAAAGAGATGTATTCCATTGTGCAGGCCTATCGACAAGGGAAGCATTACATTTTGGGGAAGGAAACGGTCATCCACACAGACCACCAACCCTTGTAGTTCATACAGACCCAAGGGAAATTGCAGAATGATCGCCATCAGAAGTGGTCTACATACCTGCAACAATTGAATTTGAATATCAAGTATAAGAAGGGCATCACCAATAATGTTGTAGATTGCCTAAGTCGACCACTGATCATGGCGTTAACCACCGTGCTCAACTCTTGTGGGCACGAGACTTCTGATTGGCCACTTA
>APFE030944537.1:69812-84400 GCA_000404065.3 Pinus taeda
GGAGGAGTCACTCTGACTATAACACATGATTGAGGCTATTAACTTTATTTCTTTCTAAAATATATTCGTCATCCCTTCCCTCAATGAAGGACATTCTTTGAACTATTTAACAAGTTGGCCAGTCTGTTCATTTTGTCTAAAAGAGATGGGCACTCAACCCAATTGGCACAAGCACTTTCAAATCTTTCCAATATATTAGGGACTAGAAAAATACTTGTTGTACCCCATAAGAGGTTGGGAACAACTGTCTTGGCTTCTCCCCCAATAATATTTTTTTAAATACCATAAAAATAAAAATAAATAAAAAATAAGTCAGATCTAGCAATTCAGATACAGGATATAAACATGGCACTGGAATTTCAATTTTTTTTTTTCAAGATACCCTAAAAATATAAATAAATAAATAAGAAGTTAGATCTAGAAATTTAGATAGAGGACATAGACATGGCACTCAAATTTCAAAATAAATTAATAAAACATAACAATAACCAAATCCTATAGGAGGTTTAATACACACCAAAACCATTATTTCCTTCGAGAGAAAGTCCTCAATTTAAGGAAAGTTGATGCAGGTTGAGTCGCCTTTATGTGTGACATTTTGATCCCTCCTCTAAAAGAAATTAAAGACAAAATTCATTAACAAGCTTTACTTTGAGGTTTTGTATATAAAAATATAATAATAATATAATATCTAATAAAAATCAGACTAAATATAAAAAATAGTGATCCACTCACCTGGATGAGTTCCAAAATATGATATGCGTGCTTGGTAAGACCATGGAGATGGATATCGACATATGTTATTGGTAACATTGCACACCATTCCAACGTTGGAAGAGAAGAGGACATCCCTTGAAACTAATCATCCTATGCAATCGTAGTTGAAGATTTAAAAGAGTAGAAATTGTAGAAATGTTGATTTGGGAAAGGAAAAGGAAGATGATGGAGCATGATTGGGGTTGGAGTCATGATGCATGATAGTCTGTGACATTGGAGCATTAGAAGTAGAATATGTCACATATCCTTTTCTTTTGATAACTGTAGGAGAGGCATTCTTGTAGCATCAACAAGAAAAAGGGAATTTTTAGACAAATCAAAAAGAGGCTTGTTCTTAATCTAGACGAGGAGGTGTTTCTGAAATAATGGGAATGAGAAGAAGCTGCAAGCTCATCAACTTTTCCATTATCAAGGTTGTGATCTCAAAATGGCAAGCTCAATAGCTTTTCCTTTTTGAAGGTTAGGATCTCACTGCAAGAGCAAACACTTGTATATACCCAAGAAATAGGGCATACAATGATCAACCAGTCACACCTACAAAGTCGTTCAAAGAAAATTAGATATTAGGGCAGAAGTTACATTTCAACTACATATATCCACTTGTAAAATGACATTTGTTGCAACTTGGACCACTAGAACATTCTTGTTGTTGCAAGTGGTTTTCCAAAAATGAGTACAAAATTCTTTAGGTGCAACAATACTATAGGAATGAGGTTGTGGACAAAATGAAATGAAACCCCCATCAGAAACTTGCAAACCCTGAGCTAGCATTGTTCTCTTAAAACATGATTTTCCTTTTCTTTATTTAACTGGACGGTAGGAGAGGCTTAACAACCACTACCACAAACAACAAAGTATTCAATGTCAACATTTTCATAAACATGGGCACCACCATGCCTAAGACATTCTTTTTGGTTGTGGTAAAGACATTGTTTACCAGAAAATTATGATTTTGTGGTTGTTGGCTTGGTGGGGGCTGACCCAGGTTCAACATTAGTTAGCCAAACAAATCCCTACACTATTAGCCCTTTCGGCATCAGCCCGCGAAGCGCGGACCGAAGTCTCACCCGAAGCAATATGGGGGGATGTTGGAACCAAGTTTTCACACCCTAAGATGGTTGTGATGTCGATTTATTCCTTCTAATCCTGCTTTCGTGTAGGTCGTTAAGTTCTCGGGCTCTGTTTATCTAGCCCTTTACTCCGCCCTTCAGTACCACTGCGAAGGGGTATGATTGACCTTCGCACAACCCTTACCTACAGTTCAAGTACTTTCGCACTGCTAGGACAGCATATCGTGCAGATTCCCAAACTAGCTTAAGCCTCTTACTTATCTTTTAAACAATCATAGTTAGTGCCGCATAAACAGATGTTCTTACTTGCGTTCAATTAACCAACATAACTACATACATTTGCACATCACATAAGCATTATAAATGAAAACCATACATAATATGACAAGATGCATTAACAGGAAATAAAGACATAGAATTTGTAGAATGCTTCTCTTTATAGATATCTTCAAATGATTATAGACTATATCCGCCCTGCGCACACAGCTGTAGGGGTCCGTGCACTTAGTTGCAGACTTCTACCCTAGGCCTCTGCGCACTCAGCTATAGAGCCTTTTCCTACACTAAGACCCGAAACTTAGACTTCTCTCTTTATCGCTCAAGACTTCATACTTCCACTTATTTCTTATCAACCTTGACTACTTAGAGCTTACTTACTTAGCTCTTTTTATACAATCCCATGGTCCACGGACCATGGGTAAATCTTTACAACCGACTTTAATTTACAAAATAAGGGCAGACAACCCTTTATGACTCATGACACCTTCACACTCCGCGACCACAAAACACAGAGAATTTACAACTTTATTACAAAATTTGACCCAAAACATGGGCTTTTAGCCCCAAAACTATCCTTGTGAGATCCTGTTCCCAATAGGCCCCCAACACAAACATTGGGACTCACCCTCGAGTCACTCGGTAGGCACGGAGATATTAGTGTGGAGACCTTGCAGCTCAACCCATATAACTGCAACCTTAGCAGTGCACTGTGCGTCCACTTGCTTCACGTCTTCAACCATCTGCTTGGTCACTGCTCCTGAACTGTCAGCCTAAAGATTTTGCTGAGTTGCTTACAGACTTGCAAGCTTTCCTCAAATAGAGGTTGTGACCATGTAAGCCTCATCCAGCCAAGGCTTCATTCGTTCCTTCAGCACTGCTTTCTTGTGAAGCACTGCATCCACCTGTTCTTTCAGCTGCTTGGCCTCCTGGAGCTTTGCCAGTCTTTGTGTGAGTGCGACGGTTTGCGCTGTACCTTTGACCTCATCATAATGCTGTTGTAGCTCGCATGCTTCTGTCTCCAGTCACTGTACATTAGGGTCCTCTTGTAAGCTTGTTGGGACCTCGAACGACTGCTTAAAAACTTGTGTGTAGTCTGCTATTGCACTATCAATTGCTGCTATTGCCTCTGTGATAGTGGTTTCACACTGCTCCTTTACTTTTGGTGGGGTTGAAGGCTAGGCCTTCAATTGTAACTCGGTGATCTACAGGTTCAACTCCAACTAAACCCTCGCCATTTCTATATGTGCCTCGAGCACCCCTATAGCTAGCTTGTGGACACGCACCTCGACTGGTTCTTCCGCAGGAATGGCCAACTCTGGGACCATCCGGTATGCCTCCTCAACGACATGCATGAAAAATTTGTTTTGGTTGGTCACCTCGGTCACGACGGCAATGGCAGAGTCTCGCTGTAGTGTGATCTACTCATTGTTGATCCACTTCTCCCTAATCACCTGGAGGGCGTGGTGCTCACGGGCCCTCAGCTCTGCAATCACTCCATCTTGCAAGAGGTGGAGCACTTCACTAGGGAGTGCTGCCAGATTCAACCCTACTCCCTTGAGGGCACTGATAGTGGGCCTTTCAGCTTCATTCTCTATGGTTAGTGCACCATCAGGTAGCACTACCACACTGGAGGCCTTCGTGCACAACATCTCGACAGCTTCTAAAGTGCATATAGCAAGGTTGGTGGACACCATGCCATCCTGTGACGCGCGGGTCTGCAACTCCTGCAGACCTATCTAGATAGCCCCTAATACTAGTTGTTTTTGCTACTAAAATTTTTGTAGGGCCTCCATGG
Source organism: Pinus taeda (assembly GCA_000404065.3). NCBI lineage: Eukaryota > Viridiplantae > Streptophyta > Pinopsida > Pinales > Pinaceae > Pinus > Pinus taeda. Next base: position 73,734 of record APFE030944537.1, read on the forward strand.
TTACATCTCGCATCGTGTCAGCGATGTCATGGAAATCACCCTCAGTGAGGGTGATTGGGTCCAATGATGTCTTAGTAGTCTTGGATTTCTTCCTGGACCCTCCTTTCTCTTGCTCCCTTGGATGCTTCATGCAGGCAGATGTCGCCTGTGGGTCCGTACCATGGTGCTCTGTCTGCTTGTCCCGGTAATCTCCAATCTTCATGAATTTGGGCTCTGCCTCCGTACCAATATTTACCTATTTCGTTTTCAGTGGAAAGGATATATTAGAATTCTAAATCTATGGTCCTTCAACCTCGCGGTGACCTTCTGTTTCATGGATGTTAGTCTTTCACGGGTCCTCATCTTATTCTTCAGCGGTTACGTTATAGCATTCCAGCATGTGACTCAGTTGATTAGTCCAATCAGGTTGAATTAGGTCCAAAGGATCCTGTGGTATCCTAAAGATTACTACTTTCACTTCTTATAGTGCCTCATCAATACATTCAAACCCATCTTCAAATATGAATGTCATTATGAATCCCTCGCACAGAATATCCCATTCACCTGTACCATGACAAAGCTTTGTTTCTAAGTACCAGTTCATCGGGATGACATCCAGGGTGTGATAGAACAAGTGCACCCATTCAGGTTGGGGCTTCTCTCCATAAGCCTAAGCCTATTTGGCCAAGTGCGCACATAGATCATCTTGCCCATCATATTTCTCTGTCATTCATACCTTCGGCTTCCCAAAGTGTGTTCTCATCATCCTCCTACATTTGCGCCAATCATCAAATCTACCCTTTTGCGTACCCAACCACCTTACAGGCATAGTGCAGTGCCCAGTCCAATGCCTAGAAGCATTGCTTCTCTGGCACCTCCCTCTCAAATGCATATGAAAATATATCTATGATCCGGATTTAAACAGGAACGCAACAAATTACAGAGATAACCATATACACAAATATGCAGCGGAAATAATACTTCATTTCATTAATGGAAACTACTAAAATATGCTTACAATCAGAAATGGAAATAAACTAGCTAGGGCGATGGTAGCTTATCTCTGAGAAGAGATGTGAGGGCTACATGCCTCTGAACTGTCTTACAATGAGGCTCGAAGGCCTATTTATTGTTGAGAAACAATGAAAAAAACCCTTAACATTCCAAAACCTAACCCTAGGAGATGAAACACCAAATTGTGGGCCCCGTTTAGGGGTAAGTGGGTACATCAACTTCCCCGGGTCGTAACTTTAGCATATGATGTCCGTTTGACGCGTACAATAGCTCATTAGAAAGATCTATTCGAGCACTATCATTGTTGGAATGGGAAACATCAGTCCATTCCATGGACCCATGTTGCCCCGGGATTCCCCAAAAAACGTCGTTTAGGGCCTCAAAACGGCTCCGGAAGTTCAGGACCCGAAAAACTGCTAAAAATAGTAAGTTGTGCTACAATTAAGGAAACTGAAAATGCTGAGAAAGACAATGGTGGGGGTCCAGGTGGACTTGGCAGGTGGCCACCAATATCCACCTGGATCAATCTACGTCATTTAGGCCATCATAAGTGGGCAAATTTCTTACCTCTAACAACACACAGCATAGCGTCCAGGTCATCATGTTACAACTCAGTGTAGTTACTTCATGTAACTTATTTTGCTAGCGTTCTAATTCTTCATTAGAGTCTGAAGTGCAGGAACTGCCGCGATCCCATGTAATTCATCCATCCGCTGTTGGATTCACACAATCTTGGTCTCGCGCTATTATCTTATAGATACAGTCTAGATCGTCATCGCTCTCATAATCACGAACTGGTTTAGTATAGCGTGATCCTTCAGCAGAATCTAGGGGTACTATTATGTGGAGAGATTTCTTCTCAAATATCATCTTTTGCTTCTTTAGGTTGATTACCCCATTCATATCAGTAACCCAATCAATTCCAAGGAGCGATAGGGGTTGCTGTCATCCACAATTTCTATTACCTCAAAGTTAGCCAACGCGATTGCGCCTTCAATATCTAAAGTCACCCCTTGCAGCCGCCCCATGGGGATGATGTTCTATTGATTTTCCATCCTTAACTGAATCGGAGACCACTATAGCGTGGGTCTTCCCATCCGTTCCCAAGTCTTCTTTGGTAGGACGTTCGCGTCTGACCCTAGATCCAAAATAACCTAATCCATTTCATATTCTCTTATATACATGGTCAGCCTCATCTCTCATCCTGTCCTTATTTTATGCTTACCAATATTTTGTACCACACACGGTTCACCCTGAGTATTTTCGACACTTCTATTTATGAGATCCTATAATCCCTTCATAGCCTTGCTATCACACAACAAATTCATGCAGGTCTCTGGGAAGGTGGTAAGCATAGAAGGGTCCATCTCCTGTTCAGGCTTGTCATTTCTCCCTGAGGTGGAGGCCTCAACGAAGCTCTTCTTTGCTTCCAGGAACGTTTCATGCGCGCACTCCAAATCGAATTCAGCCTCCTTCGCCAGAGCTTTGTGAACCCATGCGCTGTCTTCGAGTTGTTTCCCCTTATCATCTCCTATTACGATTCCACTTCAGAGTAGTATATTCACATTTGGATCCTCTTCGCGAGGCTTAGACCTCATCATCTGTAGGTTCTGAGTCAACTGAGTTGGTAGCGCCCCTTTGTCGCGTATCCTCGCTATTAGTGTAGGACAATCCTCTGTCTCATGATCAAACAGAGTGCAATATTTGCACGAAGCATGTGTTGGGTTAGTGCAATCATAGGCATAGTGTCTTGGTCCTCCGCAATTGTAGCAAATCAGCTGTCCCTAACCTCTGCCAGGTCCTCCTCCACCTCAGCCTCGTCCATGCCCCTGAAAGCCTGTTCGCGCCATCCCCACATTCTTGTCAAGGTGCCGCGTTTCTACTTGAACCCTGTAGTGGGGCGTTCTATCCATCATCAATTCATAGTTTCTGTAGTTGTGCTCATCATGCCCTACAGACCTACAAAATTTGCAGAATAGTTGTTGTGGCATTTGTACAAACTTCTGCATCAAATGACAATTATCCATCGTATGTTTTCCTGCTACCTAACATATAGTGCACCACAATGTAGGCCCCATGCTTGGTCTTGATTGAGCTTCTGGCGTCAAGGGCATCGGTCCCCCTCCTGCAATGTAGTTCGCAAAGAATGGGCAATGGTATTTGTCATGCCCTTGACCCTTGTATTTCAGGCACCATACCTCTTCGCACACCTCCGGTCGAATTGTTTTGTCCTGCTTCAAACTTTGCATTTCTAGGCAAAGATTTTGCAACTGCTCATGGATCTGTTGAACCCCCAGATTCAGGTCTTTCATTGGTGTTTCATGTAGTCTCATCGCAATCTCCAAGACCTCTGCCTGAGTCGTTATCTTTTGTTGTAACAATGCAACCCTTAGGTGTGGCAGGAGTGAAGCCACAAACCACTCGCTATGCTGTTAATCTGTTAAGTTCATATTAGCTTCATAGATTTTACACTTCAACCTTTCATCTAATTCCCAAGGTGTCTCGCCTGGTTTCATCATGATTTCCTTGAACCCCACAATCGACTGTGACTCAAATTTAGGCCTACTGGATTCTTTATTCAGCGCGGTCTGGATGTCCACCACCCCAGAGTTTGGGTTATCATTAGAGATTTAATGTACTAGGTTAGAATTTGATCCTGTAGAGCGCTAATCAGTGTTTCCTTCTTCATGTGATCATCTGTAATGCCCTGAGCTTCCCACACAGCTTTTACGACAAACCAAAACTAGTCTGGGTCCTCATTTCCCAAGCCTTTAAATAAAGGAAGCTTCACTAAATTTTCCATATTGAAGTGTGGTGGAGGTGGATGCAGTATGGGTGAAGTCATAGGTGATGGTGGCAAAGTTGGAGGTGGTCTGAGTGGAGGTGGTAGTCGTGGGAATCCTTGTCTTATTAATTGAATAGCACTTCATAGAGAAGCCTCCGTTACTCCCTCTTCGTCACCCAATGGAGGTGAAATCAATGGACTATTTTTAGGACCCTTTCTTCCTTCGTTCCCATAAGTTTTTCCACTTCACATAGCTCCAAACATCAAGGTAGCTTCATAACCCATTTTTCACACAATAACATTTTAATCGAGGTATTCAAAGACTTCAAGTGCTTACCTTGTGGACCTTTGAAAAAGCATCGCTCCACCTTGCTGTAGTTGATTGAGGTGTCGATTGCGAATTTAGTCACAAATCCTCCTATTATGGGATCGAGCCAATGATCGATAGCACGAGTGATCTTATCCTTAGAGGCTTCCAATCTCTGAACTAACTCCGGGGTCCAAACAACAGGACCGTCAAGTCTCCACCTTCCTTGGCTATCTGCTAGCTTCGCGATCCACTCGTATAGCTCAATCGGAAAGGAACAGAAAAAGATCTCGTGGGTTTCTGTATATAGGTATCTGTCCAACCACTATTCCTTTGTCAGTCACAGATTTCTGTTCTCCTGTGCCGCAAATTTGTGTATCTTCCTATCCAACCAGTCTCTGATGTCTTTCTTAGTTGGATTCCAGTGATACGACATCACACATCTCTTATGCAGATTCTATTCTTGGCAATGAAACCATTTGTTGGCTTGGTGGGGCCTGACCCAGGTTCAACATTAGTTAGCCAAATAAATCCCTACACTACTGGCCTTTCGACATCATCCCGCAAAGCACGGACTGAAGTCTCACCCGAAGCAGTATGGGGGGATGCTGGAACCAAGTTTCCGCACCCTGAGATGGTTGTGATGTCGGTTTATTCCTTATGTTCCTGCTTTCATGCAGGTCATTAATTTCTAGGGCTCTATTTATCTAACCCTTTACTCTGCCCTTTAGTCCCTCCACAAAGGGGCACAATTGACCTTCACGCAAAACTAACCTATGGTTTAGGTACTTTTGCACTACTAGGGCAGTGTATCGTGAAGATTCGCAAACTAGCTTAAGCCTCTTACTTATCCTATAAAACATTCATAGTTAGTGTTGTGTAAACAGATGTTCTTACTTGCGTTCAATTAACCAATGTAATTACATACATTCGTGCATCACATAAGCATTGTAAATGAAAACCATATATAATATGACAAGATTCATTAACAGGAAATAAAGACATGGAATTTGTAGAATGCTTCTCTTTATTGATATCTTCAGATGATTACAGACTCTATCCACCCTGCGCACACAGCTGCAAGGGTCTGTGCACTCAGCTGTAGAGCCTTTTCCTACACTAAGACCTGAAACTTAGACTTCTCTCTTTACCGCTCAAGACTTCATACTTCCACTTATTTCTTATCAACTACTTAGAGCTTACTTACTTAGCTCTTTTTATACAATCCCATGGTCCGTGGACCATGGGTAGATCTTTACAGCTGACTTTACTTTACAAAATAAGGGCAAACAACCCTTTATGACTCACAACACCTTCGCACTCTGTGACCACAAAATGCAGAAACTTTACAACTTTATTACAAAATTCGACCCAAAACATGGGCTTTTAGCCCCAAAACTATCATTGGGGGATCCCATTTCGAACAGTGGTTGTGATAATGTTCAACCCTATTTTCTCTCCACAGAATGAAATGGCCAATGATGAGTAAGCAGATGAATGTAGGAATTATGAGGTGCAGGGGAAAGGGGAGTTGAGCTAGGAATGTTTATAATAATTAAGTATTTGACTTGTTCTATTAGACTTCCAGGTCCAAAGAGAATATGACAAATATTAACCTACTAAGAAACACACCTTAACATAACATATTGTAGAAGAGGACCCTGAAACTACTTTAAACTTCCATTTCAAACAACTTATGTAGCATCAATCTACATATGCAAACCAAAAATTTAATGCAAAAATAATTGTGAAACTGGAGAAATAATGGCTCCTATCTCAAGTTGTATGAAAAACCTCAACTTCAAAAAGACCGAAAAACTAACATTAATATAAATGGAAGCCAAGTTAAAAAATTTACGGAAAAAATTATATTAATATATATTAATCAATGGTACATATGAAATACATCAAACTCATTTGCCTAAACTCCTAAATAATAATTCATGGATCTAAGTTTTGAACATGAAAAAACAATATCTCAACAACAAAACCCCAACACCAGTAAATTAAAAAAGCATTTTTTAAGAAGAAAATAAAAATTACAATAATGCATCAATCTACATGTTTTTCACCCTACCTAATTCTTACCTAAAATTACACATTGTGTGATGTGAATGCCTCCTTGGCTAATGAAGGTCCTCAATTCAAAAAAATCCTATGATTCAACAAGATTATTTTACATGCATGAACATACAACACAGAGATTAACGACTTTCTAGGTGTTCCATGTGAAGATTCTACATGTCTAAAGCCACTTTCCATATGTCCCATATTTAAAATTTGTATGTTATTTTACATGCAAATGTTTGAAAGTAGGGTCTTGGGGTTATTGTCATTAAGGGAATTGACCAAAGCAAGGATGGAATCCAATGCTCTTATTTTGGTCTTGACTTCATCCATCGAAGAAAGACTGAACAGTGCAATTGCAATATTTCTTTAGGCCTCCATAATGTCACTGTATCACTATATGAGATTCCCAATGTCCACTGGTTTCCCTGAAAGATAGATGTGAAGATGTGATGTTGTAGACCCACCTAAAATCTGTAGCACTACTGAAGAATGAAAATTGCAAGCCACATCTCTCTCAATATTTTGGAGGTTGGTTTATTAAAATAAAACTCCTGCCAGATAAACAAACTACATGCAACTAGGGCTCCACCCCCTACTTCATTGACGAATAGTCATTGAGAGGAAGAAGTGTTTCCAAAGGCATAAGGGTAACATAGAGATTAGATAGACCATCAATGATCTGGATCTTTGAGCACCAGGAAATTGTATCCAATATAAGCTAATCGGTTAGCTTCACTAATTCTTTAGTGTTATGAATTTTCTTGAATTTCTCTATAATTTGGTCATTTTCTATTGTCAAAAGGATAAGGAGGTTGCTTGCAAATTGTCTTTACTTACGGTAGGGGCTCTCACCAAACCTACTATAGTGTGGTGAATTTTCTTACATTGAATTTCTCTATAGTTTGGTCATTTTCTGTTGTCATAGGATAAGGAGGTTGCTTGCAAATTGTGTTTACTTATGGTAGGGTCTCTAACCAAACTCACTAAACATAATTCCAGTGAGATGAGCTCTATGCCCTAGTAAAGACATAACCCATTAGGTTGAGTGTTGGTATTTTCCCTGATGATTGGAAGTTGGCTTACTAGTACCATTGAAATGGTGTTTGCTTTGAGGATGGCAAGTGGAGCTATCAAAATAGGGTCATGATTTGATGAATCATTCTAACACAGAGTTGTTGTTGATTGGGATATAGGAGTGGGGTGAGAGAGCATGAAAGGATGGATGTTTGAATATGTTCATATTCGCATAAGGTTGATTAAGTCATACGATAAATATTTTTTCTGATTCAACCTTGATTTAGTTCAATTTAGTTTTATTTTAGTGAATACGTGAAAATTTTGAAATGGACCAGTTCAGTTTAGTTAGGGCCAGTTCAATATAGTTTAGTGAAACATTGAAAAAATAAACAAACCATAGATATACTATCAAAGTATGAGCAATATGGGCAACGTTTTCATAACTAGTTAGTTACCTGTACAACAAGAATACGTCACTTATGCTTCTTTTCATTGTGAAGTTGAGAAGCTATGGACCAGGAGTTGTGGAAGTTCATAGAATATATATATATGTCCAAAGTGAAATCTTGTTTTGTATAGAGTGAATTTAAAACCACTACATTTTCTCTCATCAAATTTTTGCATTCAATCATACATTAACATGCCCTGTTTTTAGTTGTAGGTATCCTCCATACTTGTTCCCCAACAATCTCCTTCAATCCACATAAAACAATAGTAATTTGAATAGAAATAGGGATCCTAGTGTTCAGTTATGGATGTGTTCTGCCCAACATTTGGCAGATCTTACTGTTATGGATCGGCTTGTCACTTCCTTGGAGCATTCCCCTGATTTGGGCTTGTCACTTGCTTTAATTGTTCTCCCAGATTTCCCTCACCGATGGAAACATTAGAGTTAGCTACAACAAAATGCAGAATAATCACAAGCACAGTATGAAACCCCAAAACCATAAGCTGATGAGAAGAACCACAACCACAGGTCGAAACCCCAAAACTAGAAAATGAAAAACTACAGAAGAAAAAAAGAAGTTATGTCACTGTTGGGTGTATTATGGGGTCTATAAATGTACCAACATTTAATTTTTCAATCTGTAAAGTTTGTGAACTTTGAGACGCGACACTAGAAATTCCAGAGAAAGCCCCTGGCTGTTGAAAATAATACTGAGAGGGGGGGTGAATCAGTATTATCAGGATAATTATTCTTTTTCAAAACAACTGATATACGCTACTTCAATTTAATAAACCTGCGTATGTACGCAGTTATGCAGAAGAAAACCCGCGTATACATAACATGCTTTTATTTTACTTAATCTTTCTGATGATGATTGTTAGTCAGTGATGCAGAATCCAATAACCATATCCAAAGATAGTAAAACAGAGCAGAAAGACAATCAGACACAAGAACACAAGATATAAGGTGGAAACCCAATGTGGGTGAAAACCACCTGCTGCAATTCGTCTCTATCTTCCTTTTAAATTAGAAACCTTCTTTTACAATGTACTGGTGCAGTCCTTTTACCAGTACGCAGGCTGCAACCTGCAGAGAGCTACTACTCTCTCTCGTTCTCCAGTTTCTCCTGGAAGGGAGCAACAACCCCCTTTAGCTTTTGTACTAGCCAAGATACTAGTATGTAGGTGCTGGCCTACAGAAGGCTACAACCTTCTCTTTCTTCCAGGGACCACTTTTCATCAATTTTCAAACTGGATCCACAATCATCGAGAATCAACCAATCTCCTTTCCACCAACTAGATCTGAAACAAGTAGATACTCCTCTGACAGCTGTACACAGAAAACTGTACCAGAAACCATATAGCAGAAACAGAACCCAAAACCCAGCAGCAATAAGCAGAAACAACTTAAAGCATATACGCAATTTTAACAGTCTGCAACTTGCGTGCATACGCCTCTGCGTATGGAACAACCTGCGTATACGCGCCTTTACTTCACCTAAGCCGCGTGTATACGCGCCTTCGCTTCTGAACCTGCGTACAAATCTATAAAGGACAATACACTCTTCCAGATATTCAATCACTAAATAACCCAGATTATCAGACTTATAGATCAGACGAGCACCACATCAAGCAGATCAAAATCAAACAGAGATACTATCATTAAGCTTAAAGATTATGACCCATGAATAGACCTTGTCCTTCCTTTGTGCTAAAGTCCCTCCTTCCTTCAAATCCAGATCTGCATCACCATCCAATATACCAGCTCTAGCACTTTCTTAGATCTTCAATTATAATTCAGATGGTAATTTGCCACAAGATCTCCTTCCTCTTTTATAGTCCTAGTCCTTCCCCAATACCATGGTTCAAAACCATAACATTTCAAAACCATGAACCCAAAACAGTGGATCGACACAATTGACAAGACGCCATGGTTCAAAACATAGGTTCAAGTTCCAAGATCTAACTGCCATGGACCAAAAGAATGATCACCAACATATACGCACTTTTGTAAAGTATAACCCGCGTATATACGCACCTTTGTCTAGATGAACCTGCGTATATGACTTTTTCTACTTTCTGAGTGCCTGAACTGAGATCTGTTTACCAAAGAAGGTTGCCATCAAGGACAACACCTGTGCCATAGCTCCAAACCTGTGCCATAATGCCAACATCTCCCCCTTTGGACTTGATGGCAACACCAAGATCCAATTCTCCCCCTTTGTCATCAAGGGCAAAGGGTTGTGCTCCCCCTGAGTATATATGCCGAAATTTTCTGTGCTGACCATGCTCCCCTTGACTGTAGGCAAGATCTGCAAAAAGATGTTCTTGAAGAAGAACCGAGACCTTCCTATTACCATAATACCAATTAGTACATACATCCATCACCCAACCAAGTGAGGATCATCCATCCAACCAAGTGGAATTCATCAGAAATTTACATATGATGACCAAAAAATATTACATCTTCATCCCAGGCATAGTGGGGAAACTAATATAGGCCGTTACATGACCTTGACACCATATAAGAAAGAGATACATGACATAGAGACGACTATTTAAAACATGACTTATAAAAGTCAACAACTAATAGCAGCAGCAACTGACAACGATTATTCAGATCAGCAACCAAGATTTCCTTCTGTTCGCCTTCTGCCTTTGTTTTACCTGAAATCAACAACAGCTATGGACTAGAACCAAAAGCTTCTAAACTAATGCCAACAATGCATAATTAGAAGATTATCTGCTCCCCCTAAACCTGTGCCGAATGGTCTCTGTCATACCTTTATCAAAATATCTTCAACCAGAGCCTGCTCCTTTTGATAACCAACAAACCTTCATATACGCGACTGTCTCTGTACCGTCCGGCGTATGTACGCAGATACTCCTTATCCATCACGCGTACACCCAATTTTCTCTGAAGATTTAACAGCAAGAGGATATATTCATAACTCTCAGCTTCTGTCTGAGATATTCAAAAGTTTCCCTGGGCAGTGGTTTGGTGAAAATGTCAGCAACTTGTTCCTTAGAAGGAACATACTCCAATTT
>APFE030944537.1:90476-101824 GCA_000404065.3 Pinus taeda
TTACCTTCCAATAATTGAAGTTTGTTCCATCAAAAATCGGTGGCCTGATAGATGCTTCCCTCTCGTAGTTGCTCATGAAGAAAGATCTTCCTTCAAGCGATCAAGCTTCTTCAGAAGGACCTGCTCTGATACCAATTGTTGAAAATAATACTGAGAGGGGGGGTGAATCAGTATTATCAGGATAATTATTCTTTTTCAAAACAACTGATATACGCTACTTAAATTTAATAAACCTGCGTATGTACGCAGTTATGCAGAAGAAAACCCGGCGTATACAGAACATGCTTTTATTTTACTTAATCTTTCTGATGATGATTGTTAGTCAGTGATGCAGAATCCAATAAAAATATCCAGAGACAGTAAAACAGAGCAGAAAGACAATCAGACACAAGAACACAAGATATAAGGTGGAAACCCAATGTGGGTGAAAACCACCTGCTGCAATTCGTCTCTATCTTCCTTTTAAATAGAAAACTTCTTTTACAATGTACTGGTGCAGTCTTTTTACCAGTACGCAGGCTGCAACCTGCAGAGAGCTACAACTCTCTCTCGTTCTCTAGTTTTTCCTGGAAGGGAGCAACAACCCCCTTTAGCTTTTGCACTAGCCAAGATACTAGTACGTAGGTGCTGACCTACAAGGCTACAACCTTCTCTTTCTTCCAGGGACCACTTTTCATTAATTTTCAAACTGGATCCATGAACATCAAACAATCATCAAGAATCAACCAATCTCCTTTCACCAACTAGATCTGAAACAAGTAGATACTCCTCTGACAGCTGTACACAGAAAACTGTACCAGAAACCATATAGCAGAAACAGAACCCAAAACCCAGCAGCAATAAGCAGAAACAGCCAGATCACAACTTAAAGCATATACGCAATTTTAACAGTCTGCAACTTGCGTGCATACGCCTCTACGTATGGAACAACCTGCGTATACGCGCCTTCACTTCACCTAAACAACGTGTATACGCACCTTCGCTTCACTGAACCTGCGTACAGATCTATAAAGGACAATACATTCTTCCAGATATTCAATCACTAAATAACCCAGATTATCAGACTTATAGATCAGACGAGCGCCACATCAAGCAAATCAAAATCATACAGAGATACTATCATTAAGCTTAAAGATTATGACCCATGAATAGACCTTGTCCTTCCTTTTGTGCTAAAGTCCCTCCTTCCTTCAGATCTAGATCTGCATCACCATCCAATATTCCAGCTCTAGCACTTTCTTAGATCTTCAATTATAATTCAGATGGTAATTTGCCACAAGATCTCCTTCCTCTTTTATAGTCCTAGGCCTTCCCCAATACCATGGTTCAAAACCATAACATTTCAAAACCATGAACCCAAAACAGTGGATCGACACAATTGACGAGACGCCATGGTCCAAAACATAGGTTCAAGTTCCAAGATCTAACTGCCATGGACCAAAAGAATGATCACCAACATATACGCGCTTTTGTAAAGTATAACCCGCGTATATACGCGCCTTTGTCTAGATGAACCTGCGTATATGACTTTTTCTACTTTCTGAGTGCCTAAACTGAGATCTGTTTACCAAAGAAGGTTGCCATCAAGGACAACACCTGTGCCATAGCTCCAAACCTGTGCCATAATGCCAACATTGAATTTTTCAATCCGTAAAGTTTGTGAACTTTGAGACGCGACACTAGAAATGCCAGAGAAAGCCCCTGGCAACCAACAAAATAAATGCTAGTCTATCTTGCTTATTAATGTCATCAATAAATGAAATCCTGCACTAAAGGAGAATTTAAGAAAACACCAATCCAAACAATTAAATCACGTGGGAAATAAAAGGTAATTAACAATGTGAAAGGAAACTCTAATTACGAGCAACCAGAAGGGAAATAAAAACTAGAAATCAAGCAGTGCCGACATAATAACAAAAAGGCTATAAATTCCAGAATAAATTCAAAATCAATTCAAAGCCATTCTACTTGCACTAATTCTACCTGTACTAATTTTGTGTAAAGTTAATCAAGGAAATTTACTGTGTAAATAAACTTATGAAGGAAATTAAATATATATGAATCTCGTCTTCCTTGTCCCTGAAAATAAATCATGGAGAACTGTCCAGAAGTTTAATGGAAAGTAAATATTATTATTTTCAACATGATGCAATTTGCTTTCATTAATATTGGCTCCATGACATACAATTAATATATGGTTTTTGTAAGCATAGTTTAAATGAATATGTCAATACCTCAAAACCATAATCACTCACATTGTTTTCATGTTCTAGAATATAGATTGATGACAGCTCATCAATGCAGAAGCGGATCTTGTAAATAAGAACAATTCAAGAGACACAATTTGATATGAAGAAAATCCCAAGTGTAAGCACAAATCTCAAGTACAAGAATAATTTCTTAATGCAGCAAATCAATGAAATTTGGAGCTGAAAGGAAAACATTGCAGCAAATTAAATAACATTGACTTGAAGAAGGAAAAGAGACTGAAAGTGTTACACAGTAAATAATAATCTAAATGCTAATTAGTTTAAGAACTGTAGAGCATTGTCGCGCTGGTCTGGAGGCCAACCCAGTCAGCTCACACCCTCACTTAACCTGGTTCACACAGTAATTAGAATCATTAGATGAAATAAATGAATAGAAAAAGCATGGATAAAAATTGCTTCAATTAATTCCTAAAAAAAACACAGTCTTCTACATCAAGCAGACATTGGCTTAACTCCAGCAAACAGGAGAAGCGATTGACAACTTGAATCTGCGTGCTGCTACATCAGGAAAGCTTCTCCTCCCTTCTGCACTTCCTTCAGTCCTTGTGCCTGTCTCTCAAGCTCTCTTGATTGATTCCTGACTAAAAACTAACTCCTTGCCGCTCCAGGTAATCTATTGTATATGCATCATATTATAATCTGGACTTTTAATTAGCCAATTAAAAAAAAACAAGAGGTATATCATCGATCATAACAATTTTCCGTGAATAAAATTGGTTTGCAACTAAATGTCGAAATAGGGATGATTATGGCGAATCGTTCCTCTTTTCCTGGAATGGTGTTATTGCTGGACTCCACGTAAGATGGGTGCAATGCTATCTCATCACAACTTCGCATAACCTATAGTCATTCCCACGATCCAAGATTCCACCAGGTGTAACACTGTGCCTAATGACAAATCTAATTACAATTACTTTTTCCTGCTCAATCTAACTAAGTCTCGTCCCTTGTGGCATCCAGGTTTGTCATACAAAGTCTCGTCATTTTCTGCTACTGAAAGCTATGTTGATTCCAATCACGACAGAACCCTTTGGTTTCTCACTGGAAGCTTCTTCAGAAGGGTTTTCAAGAGTAGGAAAACCTTTAAGGTTTTTATCTTATGCAGCTCGAGAAGCAACCACGCCAATTCAAACAAGCCAACATCCACCATTTGAATAACCGAAGATAGACCCTTGGTGAATGTTGCAGCCTCTGGAAGATTTAACCATGGATTGGCATCTTCTGTGGCCTTGCTCTCAGCAATTGTCGTAGCTCAATCCCCGTGAATACACCTGAGGGTGGTGATGCTAATATTGGTGTGATGCTTTTCAATGGAGGCAGTTGTTCGAAGCATCTAAGCCACCACATCATTAGTGTGGCTGCTTGTTCAAGGTTTATATGTGTCTTAGACACTTCACCCATAATATCCCTCTCTATAGCAAGCTTCTGTTTTCATTCACAACCATCTTGGGACAATTGCAGTTCCCGATCTTGACATATTTTTATTTTTGTTGTGTGACTATGGTCATTTGCTTTTGGCGTTCTCCACATCTTGTCGGTGAAGAGAAATCCTTGAGGTCCACAACGAACACCTCTTCATCTATTCCAATTTTCTTGGGTGAAATGTTGAGCTGATAGACAAGGCCGATCTTCTGGTCTTGGGCAACATCTGTGACAAGGTGTTTCTTTGCCTACTCCAACATAGTAGCTGACTTGAGATTCAAACATGTGCCCAAACTCTCCTCAGATTCCCCCATCTCGACCGATCAAAGCTCAACAAACCACAAAGAAAACACAATCCAAAGGATCACAACTCATTTTGATGAGACCATTCCACATTTTTCCAAATCCACGAGCTTCTTGATAATCTCAAAATACTTGTCAATGCGAAGCGAAACCTCTAAACTCACTGGCTTGTTGAATGGCCAACTACTGGGATGGTTCATTAGGGATTGTGATAGACAAGCGCACATTATTCTTATGGAGGGACTAAATGTTTTGATACCATATGCACCATAGCAAGCCAAGGAACAAAATCATATAAGTCAACAACTAATATAATTCGATCCCCATGAATGGAGTGTTCGAGTATAGGCACAAATTCAAACACGATGACATCAGTGTAAGATTTTGCATGCTGCTAACAAAATACCACTGCCTTCATGAACATAGCATAAGACTAGGTTTGAGTTTAGAATAATGCAGGAAGCCACTGTAGCTAGTGCAGGAATCCCAATTGGTACAGGAATGTAAATGCAATGGTGTAGGCACGTCCCAAAGTATAATCAAACCGGTTTTAATCTTGGAACATACAAACTTTAATTAAACTCTCATTAATGCTATTTTAATCTTGTTAAAACAAAGAAGTAAAAAATACTCTTCGAAAATAATCATTTAGCCAATCGATAGCATGAGAGAAATAAATAAAAATAAGAAAAACCTGAGACCCAACATCCCCCCATGCTGACCATCTTGCATGTCCTCATGCGAGGAAATCGGTAGTGTTACTTCCTCACAAAAAAAAAAAAATTAGAAACATTTGTAGGCATTCAAAATGATGTTCCTGCAATTTTTTGTGATCACATTCCCCGCGCTAGATAAAGCTTGCTCTAAAACAGAGTGTCTGCTGGACTCTTTATTTTCTTACACTGATTTCAAGAAAACCTAAAACGAAAACTACCATAAAAGCTAAATTGCATGGATGGTGTTATTACTTGAATAAAATAGCTAACTTTTAAAATTTCCAAAAGAATATCTCAAAGGCATCCCTCATCAGAAGTCACACTTTAAAATCGTCATTGTAAATATGAGTGACATGATTTAAAAGCCATGGTGTTAAAAGTAGACATAGTAATACCTTCCCACAATGACCATTTTACCATTATCCATGTATAGTTGAAGCTCCTCTTGTCTAGGCACAGTGAATTACTTGCATTAAGGGTGCCACGTCCATAGAAATCGTTCCAAAAAGATAGAACTCCAAGGTATAACAATAGAAGGATTTTAAATCCATTCTCAAAGAGATTGATAATGAGTTTAGGGAAAGCAAAAACAACCAAGTAAATTATAGTGTAGAGTTAACTTTAATACCACAGGCATGGTCTTGCTACCAGTAGGCATCTATAGCCTTGACAGGGATACCTTTTAACCTTATGAAATGATTTTGTCCCACCTATTAGATATAGATTCAGAGTCGTTTAAGAAGATTTTACTTTTTCTCTTTTTAGAAGTTAAATGAAGGCCATTTTCCTAGTTTGGTAACCAACTGTCGATAGTTCCATTCACGAGAACTAACAAGAATGAACAAGTTGGCTCGTTATGAGACTTCTCGTCTTACAATTTTTCCACTAAAAGCCATTACCTTGACTTGGTTACCAGTGTGGTAATGTCATTCTCCTTAGGACCCATGATCATAGTAGGTCGGCTCGCAATGAGACCTCCTATCACTCAATTAATTAGTTCATGTTTTTAGAAAAAGACTCTGATTATGATTAACCTCAGATGGGTTACTTAATAGGTGGGGAAGAAAATCTACTCCTTAAGAGTGTAGGATGGCGTGAAAAGTTTTTAATTGTATTCTTTACTGGTTGGTCATGCTACCCTAAGAACTTCTTTAAAAAAACATCTCGGATAATGACCAAAAATATTCCTTGAGTTGATCATGTCAGGGTTCTTTATGAAAGCTTATTAGAGTTTTGTAGGCATGGTCCACCATAGAAGGTTTTTCATCAGTCCCTTTGAAGAGGAACTTGAAAATATTTTTCTGGATGATAGTTTTTTAGAATATGAAAAAATACTACATGTAACTTATAACAATACTTCACTGACATATTGATCAATAATCAAAGTCACTTTAAAATATGAGGTATTAAGTGTAAATTTATTCTGACAAGTCTTACCATAAGAGTACATGATCACAAAAATTGCAAAAAGTTGTGCCTCTAGGGAATCACAAATTCAAGAGTGTTGTTATGCATCTTTATCCATTATTCTCCTATTATTCTACCCTATTCTTAAAGAAAGAAATATCACCTTTAAGTGAAGGCATACTTCCAATGAAGCCATATGCGTAACAAAATGCTGATTATACTCACACTTGGTTTTAAAGAATAGACTTCAAGACATACCAAAGCGTGAGAAACCAATTGATTCAACTGACATGGTACCAAGAGTTTCTAAATGATGAGGAAATAAGGTGACTGGATGACTGCTCAAAACCTGGGTTCAATGGAATCCACATACGTATGATTCTCCAACTGATGCAAGTCTTCCATAGTTTGATAGTCGCTCTCTTGGAGGCACAAAGAATTTGGTGAAAGAAAAAAGACAAATCCCTCAAGTTTAGGCTCAAATATTTGATTTTCAAATTGATAAGAATGGTTGAGGGAGATTCTAGGGTTTCGAGTTTCAACAAACTTTTCAGAACAATTTCCAATGAAAGATTGCTCCTCTGGTGGTCTTTGAATGATAACTTCCTGGGGTGAATATTCTATGGTAATGGGGGATTTTCTCCTCTGGTGGTATTTGAATGATAACTTCCTAGGGTGAATGTTCTATGGTAATGGGGGAAGTTTCCAAATTCATTCCCTTCCCAAACATGGAAGATGTAGCATTTTTGTTCAATGGGAAGAATAGGTGTTTGAAACTCTTGTGCAACCTGATGGTTTAGATTAGGGTTTATGATATGGTTTGGGCTAGGGTTTTGGTTTGGATTGGGGTTAGGCTTTGAAATAGGGTATGGATTAGGGTATGAACTAGGGTTAGGGTTAGGACTAGGGTATAGATTACAATTATGGTATGGATTAGGGTTAGGTCTAGAGTATTGACTAGGACTAGGGTATGGATTAGGGGATGAATGAGAGCTAGGGTATGGGTAAAGATAAGGAGTAGGGTAAGGATTAGGATAAAGGGTAGGGTATGGATTGAGGCTAGGGTAAGGTTGCACATGCGGTTGGGACCATGGAGGAGGATAACTTAATGGTGCATTGGAAAGAAATTGTGGCTATTGTTGGTGCTCATATGATTGAATTTGCATGGGATATTTCCCTAGAGACAAGGATCCAAATGATTCTTGAGGCGATGGTGATATCTGGCTCAAGGATGCACCAAGGAGAGGGCCACTGCGATCATGAAGTAGGATTTTCGATTGGAGGAGGATTAAAAGTTTTCCATGAAACTGTAGGATTATAAACATGTTGAGGAACCTGCTTAGGATAATAAACATTATTCCAAGTATCAAATGGTGATGGGTTTTAAGCTATACCCGGTAGTCAATTTGATTCCTTATTTGATTTCATGAGTATCTACAGTAATCTTGGTAGTGCTGGGAAATGTTCCGTTAGATGAGCCTCTTCACAAATTTTTCAAATTTTCAGACTACTAAGTGGACACTTTGCAAGGAGGTGTTTCTTTCTACAGCTGGCGCAAAAGATAAGTGGTGGGTTTTCATCCTGCTCCCACTCTTCCTACAAATCATCCAATTTTAAAATCAAAGATTTAATAATATCATTTTTATGTTTAATCAAAATATTAAATTTTTGTTAATTCTTCATTGGATGAATTGTATGTCTCTATAGCAGCATAAAAATTCCTCGTTAGATGATTCCTCAAAATACCATTTCCCTGTTTTTAACAAGCCAATTGGTACATTTATTAGCACATGAATGGTGTATATATATATGTAGGGTGGGGAGTTATTACAACATCAGGTAAAATGAGAAACCTTAAAAGCAATAGTGCAGGAAATAAATAAATTCAAAGAACATAAAATTGTAAGAGAAACTAGGTGAAGGAAAAAATAAATATGGTAGATCACCAAGGTCAATACCCTGAGCGCCTCCTCGACAACGAAGCCAAAATGTTGGGTGCAGTATAGGGTCTATAATGTACCAACATTTAATTTGTCAATTTGGAAAGTTCTTGAACTTCGAGATGCAGCACTGGAAATGCCAGAGAAAGTCCTTGGCAACCAACAAAATAAATGTTAGTATATCTTGCGTATTAATCTCATCAATAAATGAAATCTTGCACTAAAAGAGAATTCAAGAAAACACCAATCCAAACAATTAAATCATGTGGGAAATAAAAGGCAATTAACAATGCAAAAGGAAACTCTAATTACGAGGAACCAAAAGGGAAATCAGAACTAGAAATCAAGCAGTGCCAACATGATAACAAAAAGACTGTAAATGCTGGAATAAATTCAAAAGAAATTCAAAACCATTTTGCTTGCACTAATTCTACCCACACTAATTCTTCCTGTACTAATTCTGTGTAAAGTTAATCAAGGAAATTTACTGTGTAAATACACTTATGAGGGAAATTAAATTAATATGAATCTAACCTTCCCTATCCTTGAAAATAAATCATGGATAATTGTCTAGAAGTTCAATGGAAAGTAAATATTATTGTTTTCAACATGACACAATTTTCTTTCATTAATATTGGCTTTGCGACATACAAGTAATATATGGTTTTTGTAAGCATAGTTTAAATGAATATGTTAGTACCTCAAAACCATAATCACTCACATCGTTTTCATGTTCTGGAATATAGTTTAATGACAACTCATCAATGCATAAGTGAATCTTGTAAATAAGAACAACTCGAGAGACACAATTTGATATGAAGAAATATCCCAAGTGTAAGTAAAAATCTCAAGTATTGGAATAATTTCTTAATGCGAAAAATCAATGAAATTTGGAGCTGAAAGGAAAACGTTACAACAAATTAAATAACATTGACCTGAAGAAGGAAAAGAGACTGAAAGTGTTACACAATAAATAATAATCTAAATGGTAATTAGTTTAAGAACTGTAGAGTGGTGTCAAGCTGGTTTGGTGGCCAACCCAGCTAGCTCACACCCTCGCTTAACCTGATTCACACAGTAATTAGAATCATTAGATTCAATAAATGAATAGACAAAGCATGGACAAAAATTTCTTCAATTAATTCCTAAAAAAAGGACAACCTTCTATATCAAGCAGACATCGGCTTAACTCCAACAAACAAGAGAAGTGATCCACAACTAGAATCCACATGCTACTACATCGGGATACCTTATGCTGCTACATCGGGACAAATTCTCCTCCCTTCTATGCTTCCTTCAGTCCCTGTGCCTATCTCTCAAGCTCTCTTGATCTTTTCGTGACTAAAAACTAACTCCTTTATGCTCCAGGCAATCCATTAAATATGCATCATATTACAATCTGGACTTTTAATTAGCCTATTAAAAAAACACAATAGGAAGATCATCGATCATAACAATTTGCCATGAATAAAATTGGTTTGGAACTGAATATCGAAACAGGGATGATTCTAGTGAATCATTCCTCTTTTCCTAGAATGGTGCTATTGCCGGACTCCACATAGGATGGGAGCAACACTGTCTCATCACAACTTGGCATAACCTGTAGTCATCCTGGAGATCCAAGATTCCACCAGGTGTAGCACTGCACCCAATGACAAATATAATTACAATTCCCTTTTCTTGCTCAAGTTGACTGAGTCTCATCCCTCGTGGCATCCAGGTTTGTTATAAAAAGTCCCATCGTTTTCTGCTACTGAAACCTATGTTGATTCCAATCACGACAGAAACCTTCGGTTTCTCACTGAAAGCTTCTTTAGAAGGGTTTTCAAGAGCAGGAAATCCTTCAAGGTTTTTATCTTATGCAGTTGAAGAAGCAACCACGCTAATTCAAACCAGCTAACGTCCACCATTTGAATAACCAAATATAGAACCTTGGTGAATGTTGCAGCCTCTGGAAGATTTAACCATGGATTGACATCTTCTATGGCCTTGCTCTCAGCAACTGCCGCAGCCCAATCCCCTCGAATACACCTGAGGATGGTGATGCTAATATTAGTGTGATGCTTTTCAATGGAGGCAGTTGTTCGAAGCATCTAAGCCACCACATCATCAGTGTGGCTACCTGTTCGAGGTTTATATGTGTCTTAGACACTCCACCCATAATATCCCTCTCTATAGCAAGCTTCTGTTTTCATCCACAACCATCTTGGGACAGTTGTAGTTCCCTATCTTGATGTCTTTTTATTGTTGTTGTGTGACTGTGGTCATTTTTTTTCAGGCATTCTCCACATCCTTCGAGTGAAGAGAAATCCTTGAGGTCCACAATGAACACCTCCTCATCTATTCCAATTTTCTTGGGTGAAATGTTGAGCTGATAGACAAGGTCGATCTTCTTTTTGAGATCTTGGGCAGCATTTGTGGCAAGGTGTTTCTTTGCTTGCTCCAACGCAACAACTGACTTGAGATTCAAACCTACACCCAAACTCTCCTCGGATTCCCCCATCTTGACCGATCAAAGCTCATCAAACTGCACAGAACACGTAATGCAAAGGATCACAACTCATTTTGATGAGACCATTCTGCATTTTTCCAAATCCATGGGCTTCTTGATAATCTCAAAATGCTTGTCAATGGCAACCCAAACCTCTAAACTCATTATCTTGTTGAAAGGCCAACAACTGGGATGGTTCATTAGGGATTGTGATAGAGAAGTGCAGATTATTCTTATGGAGGGACTAAATGTTTTGATACCATATGCGCCATAGCAAGCCAAGGAACAAAATCATATAAGTCAACAACTAATACAATTTGATTCCCATGAATGGAGGGTTCGAGTATAGACACAACTTCAAACACGATGACATCAGTGTAAGAGCTTGCATGCTGCTAAAAAAATACCATTGCCTTCATGCGTAGAGCATAAGACCATGTTTGAGTTTAGCATAGTGCAAGAAGCCATTGTAACTAGTGCAAGAATGTAAATGCAATGGTGCAGGAAAGTCCCAAAGTATAATCAAACTAATTTTAATCCTGCAACATACAAAATTTAATTAAACTCTCATTAATGCTATTTTAATCCTATTAAAACAAGGAAGTAACAAATACTCTTCGAAAATAATCATTTAACCAATCGAGAACATGAGATAACTAAATAAAAATAAGACAAAACTGAGACCCAACAGTCACGTTTCAATTTCTAATTGTAGGAAGGAAGATGAAAATGAATCCATCCTATTGACTAGGGTGAACATTGTCTGCTCACCCCAAGCCCACAAAGAAAACACCTATAT
>APFE030944537.1:102485-123593 GCA_000404065.3 Pinus taeda
AAGAAAAATATTTTTAAATACTTACATATTAATATCTAACAAATGTAACTACATATTAATGGGGAGTCTGACCATCAATCCAGAAAATTTTATAATGTAATGTATTATAATTTTTTTTTTAAATATTTAAAAGTATTTTATGAATGTAATGGCATTAGTACAAATTGATCTCATACGTCTTAGACAAGGAATGAGATTAGTTTTCATCAGCTTTCAATATTATCCATGGTGTTGAAACTAACTATTCTATGATCAAGCTGCTTAAATGTTTGATTAGGGATTTAAGCTAAAAATTTGTTGATAGATCATAAGTAATGACATCATACGTATCCACATTAGTATTAACTTTATTATAGTTATCGAAGGCAAGTTATATAGTTTTTGGTTTGGTAAAAAAAAACTTATGTCTTTTAATCAGTTCTAAAACTTTTGAGCAAATTTTATAAAATTTTTGGAAAAAATAATTATTAATTTGAATATTTTGAAAATTTAAGAACATTTTTTCAATTTCTTAAAATGTAATTTTTTTTTTCCAATTGGCTCATCTACAATGAATGAATAATTTTATGGGCTTTTAAATTGAGTTGTGAGAGATGAAAAATATCTTAAAATATAAAAAATCTTAAAAAATTGTATATTTTCCAATTGTACTTATTTAGTTGGAGTCATTATTATACTGTACCATGGTTTAATGCAGTGTACCATACTTTGTGTGATTATATCCTCCACTTACATCACTTAAATAAATAGATCTATATGCAGAATAATGTGCTCTATATTCCTAATTCATGCTTCATATTTGATATCTTCGAATTGTATCTTAGAAACTTTGTATTCTTTTTTATAGAGTAGGTACTAAATTTGATTTATTTAAAGTTTTCACATTTTGCAATTAAATCTACACTTTTCTTAATGGTTCCCCTTGAATGTAGGGTAATCTCTAATTTCTAGCTCTAAATTCGATGTATTTTTAGTATTTCTAAGTACTTAAATTTTAGTATTTAATGTTTTTATTAATTTACGATATTTATCATTTTCCATTAAATTCTCTACTTTTCTCAAAGCTCCCTTTCCTCGAGCTTGAATATGTGTTGGTTTAGTGGGTCCTGACCTAGGTTCAGAGTTAATTGCGCCAAACAAAAAACTACACTACTGGCCCTTTCGGCATCAACCTGCGTAGCGCGGGTTGAATTCCGACTCGAAGTAGTATGGAGGGATGATGGAACCAAGTTTCTGCATCTAGAGATCAGTGTGATGTCTTTTATTGACCTAGATCTACCTTCGCGCAGATCTATAAGCCCCTAGGGCTCAGTACTGCAACTTCCTTTAAACAGCCTCTAGACCTTCATGAAGGTCTATGATGGGTCTTTGTGGAACCTTAACAAATGAATCATCTACTTATGCACACCATAAACTACCCCTAGATCTAAGCTCGCACAGATCTACTTAATTCTTTAATGAACCTAGCAAAAAGTATTATAATCTTTATGAAAGTACTTAACATGCATTGCTTACAGTTAGTAAGACTAATCCCATAGAGTTACGCATCAATAGATCATTATTTCATAAAGGAATTATTCCATCACAGATAAACACAAAGATTCTTCAACAATTCTTCTTTATTGATCTTCAATATGAGGTTACGAACTCAAAACTGCCCTATGCACTCAGCTGCAGGGTTTTGCACACTCAGTTGCAGAATCTACTCTAAGCCTTTGCACACTCAGCTGCGGAGCCTTTTTCCTTCTATATACCCGTTGCTTACTTGCCCTTTTTCATCCGTTAGACATAGACACACCTTAGACTCTCTAAGACACACCTATTTATAGATTTTTACATATAATCCCATGGTTTGCAGACCATGGGTGGATCTCAAAACTAACTCAACTTTACATAGACAAGGGGCTAAAACCCCTTTTACTCATAATTACCTTTGTGCTCTGCATCCACAAATCGCGGAGACTTTACATCATTTTACCAAAATTTACATCAAAACTTGGGTTTTAAACCCCAAAACTCACCCAGGGGACCCCATACCAACAGGCCCCCAACACAAAGGTCGTGACTCATGCTTGAGTCACTCGGCTGGCACTACAATCTTACTGTGAAGATCCCCCAACTCCACCTGCAAGACTGCAACCTTGACAACACTCTATGTAGTTGCCTGCTTGATCTCTTCTACAAGCTGCTCTGTAGATGGTCCTTCCACGGCTAGCTTCATCATTTGATGTGTTTGTTGTAAGCCCATCAGCTTCTCCTAAATGTTGGTTGTGACTTGGTAGGCTTCTTCTAACCAGGGTCCCAACCTGGCCTTAAGCACAACCTCCTTCTTCTGAGTTGCTTCTACTTGTGCGAGGAGTTTCTTCCCCTCCTGCAACTTTGTGAGGTGATGCACTGAAGAAATTGAGTGTGCCATCATCCTGACCTCATCATACTACTTCTGCAGCTCGTGAACCTTTGTGTTCAAAATCTGCAGGTTTGGGTCTTCCTCCAAAGTCATCACCAATTCCATTGCCTGCTCAAATAAGGTTGAGCAGTGAGTGACTGCAGCATCCAAAGTAGCCAGTCCTTATTTTACAGTGGGTTCGCACTGCTCCTTGTCCTCACGAAAAGTTGTAGGTTGTAATTTGAGCCACAGTTCCATGATTCTCATATTGAGTTCGAATTGAGCTCGTCCAACTTCCACCTTTGCCCTGCGGAATATTGCAGCTAACTTCCGGATCTTAGCTTCTGGCTGTGCATACTTTGGTATGTGAAGCTCCGACATTGTTTTTCATGCCTCTGCTACTGTGGTATCCAGCTTGGAAGTCTGTGCCTACATTGTTTCTTTTCCCTCTAATGTCTGTGTTTTCTCGGCAAACATCTGCTCATTGTTAACCATGTATTTAGTGATCAAATTGAGAGTGTGATGTTACCGAGCTCTCAATTCTTCTGTTACCCCAACCTGTAGTGCATGAAGAAGTTTATTGTAGAGTGCTACAATGTTCAGCCCAATGTTCTTAAGGGTACTTAAGATGATGTGGTCATCGACCATCTCTGCACGTAGGGACCCTTCTGTTAAGCAACAATACGAAGGTCCAGGGTCCCTACCAATTCCGCAGCCTAACTTGTCCCTAGTGCCAAGCTCACTTGTGCTCCTCTTGCTTGACCCACACCCATTTGTATCCTGCTAGCCTAGATTTGTAGTTCACGCAGATCCTTCTGGATGCTCCCCAGCATTTGCATATATTGTTGCTCAAATTTTTGTAGCACTTTAGTGGTAGTATCTCGTATTTTTTTTCCAATCTCATCGAGATCGCCCTCCATTAATACCATGGTATCACTCTGTGCCTTGTCTAATTTTTTCTTTTTTGTGAGGACCTACACGCTGCTCCTGTTCGTGCTTCTTAAGCTGAAATGGGGTGCTTTGCCCCTCATATCCTCCGCCACCTTGTTCCGACTGTTCTTCTTCCTCTGTCGTGGGCAAAGGGGATTTGCCACCTCTCTGTGATTCACACTGCTCTTGCTCAGCCTGCTTCTTAGCAGCGCGCTCCTTCTCCATCCTAGCCTTTTCTATGGATTCATTTTTCTGTTGTGCAGCCAAATTTTGTGGCACTTGCTTGACTGCATCCTTCCTTTTCTTTCCTATTGAGATTCCCACGCCCTTACTGGTTCTAACATCCAGGTCTGAGGGGGCACACCACTATGTTGGCCATCACTTGATTACCTCCTGTATGTCGTGATATGTGACCACATATGGTAAATCATACCATTTCTGTTGCGATTCCTTTCGGGCCTGATTGTAAATGCGGTGGAAGTCAGCCTTGAATGCGACATAAGATGACAACTGCTCGTACAAGGTCATGAAAAACCTTGGGCACTAGTTGATGGCCATGCAGAGGCTTTATTCCATCAAAACCCAAAATATCTTTGTTTCTGTGATCCAGACGGGGTCCTTTGTGGCCCATAGGGAGGAAAATTGTGCAACCTTCAGCAATCCTTCTTTCAACGGAGGAAATTGGCTATCCTTCAGCAGCTCCCATGTGACCAAAACAATGGAGAGTAGCAACCAAGAATAATGGAATGGCTTGGTGTCATCCTGGACCTCGCAGAAATTCACGAGGAATTCACTGCACAGGTACCTTGACCAGTTGAACTACACACCCTTTGTGCATTATACAACTAGAGAAACCACGGGTGCTAGAACTTCGTCTATGCGACACTTCCTCATTAACTTCCTTGCTAAGATTTGTGTGGAAATTTGCACCACAGGGTCATTGATAGAAGTGATTGAATATCCACGTGGCTTTTTCACGAGTGAAAAATCCTTCTTCATTTTGTCTACCAAATCCTTTTCTCCTATCTTCCCACCAAAACCCTTGGCTAGATTCAAACCCTCATGTGGCAGGTGCATGATCCTATGGATGAGCATGTTAGTGATGGGTATAGGCCCTCCTAGCCATAAACACCCATCATGAAATAGAGTAAGAAATTGATGCACATAGGTCATGTTGATAGTGGTGTAGTGATAGTGGGGCATTGACAATAGGTTCAACAATCTCGAATTCTCCACTCCGCAGATCCATTCCACTGTCTCTAGCTCAGTGACACCTGAATCTGGGTAGTCAACACACTTCATATAATTGGTTGTCGCTAGGTGAGGGAACTATTTATGATCTTCTAGGTCCTAATCCTCCATCCTTAGCAGGGGGATTTGTGCAAGGCGTGGACCTTTGGAGGGAACTTGCTTCGACAATAGTGGCGTAGAAATGACAAACTTATCTGAATCTGGGTCCTTGTTGACCTTTGTCTTCCCCTTGCGCGGAGGGATATAGTCAGGAAAATTGGTAAGGGGCTCCACTCCCTTAGTGTCTATGCCCTCATTTCCCTATCCTTCCTCGACCTCCAAATCGAAAACCCTCTCAAGTTGCTTGTCTTTCTTTTGTTTTTGGGTTTTAGAGTGTTTTCTGGGAAATTCACACACTGACACTGGCTTCTTGTTTTTATCCTTCTTTGTCTTCTGGGTTTCTCTAATAGGGAAAGGCTTCAGCCTAGGAGATGTCAGCGCTATAGGCATAGGAGCCAGAGATTCCATACTCACTACCTCTGGAGAAGCTCCTTCAGATGCGATATCCCCCCAATTCTCACAGTCTCAGTAGGGCTTGGTCCTAACATGGTTTCAAGGATGAATTTCTTATTCAACTCTGGCAAATTGGAAAATGTAGGGCTCGCAATCAAATCCTCAAAGAACGAGTAGTTCATAAGAAACATACAACATAGCTCAAAAACTCTATGGGTGCAAAGTGTTCTCTGTTGGACAGGCACGTGTAATTTATAGTGGTTTTTGAATTCAAATCTAACCATTCCCCAAAAAATGTGATCATTAATGTTGTTTTGGCAGCAAATCTTCAAAGATTTTGGCCTTAAATGCCACCAACCCACTCCTCTTAACCGTCTTCTGGCTATCAAATCATGAACAGTGACTCCAACGATCACTTCCCGCTGTGCTGCATGACACCTTCGTCCAAAGCACAACTTCTTGCACACCACTTTTCATACTGCAACTTCACCATTTTCCATGCAGCTTCCGTGCCACGTAGTCCTCCAACCCTGGAAGTGTAATTTATAGTCCTGCGCTCCCTTACAACTACCTGGAGCATTAAGGCTATTCTTCTGTCATATAGTCATTGAGCCAGATCCCCTATATATGGCTTCAATCGACTTCCATTCACCCTTCCCCGAAAAGGTTCTTCATTTAGCTTCACGAGCTGAACTATGCCTCCATCTGTAATCACTTTGATAACATATGGCCCAAGAAAGTGCATCTGAAATTTCCCCGGAAACTTAGTGAATGTGCTATCGTATAATAATACCAAATAATTTACCTTGAATGTGCACAACTTGATGTGTTGATCGTGCCATGCTTTTCACGTTCCTTCTATATTTTCTGATGGAATCCAGCAAAGAATTTGTCTTCTTCAAGCTCCATCAACTGCACGAGCCATTCTTCCAAGGTTTTGCAATATGCCATACCTATTAAAGCTGCTATGTGTAGACTAGGCACGATATATTCCATAGGCATCACAACTTCTACGCCATAGACCAATCTAAAAGGTGTCTGTCCTGTCAGCTTTTTACAAGTAGTCTTGTATGTTCATAGCACTGCAAGTACGTGCACATCCAATTCATTTCACTGCGCATTACAAATATTTGTCAGTGCGTTCTCCAAAATCTCATTAAAGGCCTCTAATGTTCCATTAGCCTGAGGATGATATAGGGTAATCTTCTGATGATAGAACTGGAACTCCTTAGTCAACGCGTTGATTGTTTTGTTTAGGAAGTGCGTACTCCAATCACTCATCAATACTTTCAGGCAACCAAACCTAGTTAAGACATATTCAAACAAAAACTTCGCTGTTGTAGCCCCTATAAAATCCTTAACCGGTTATGCTTCTTCCCCATCTGGTTATATACTCCGTCATGGTGATGATGTAGTGCACACTAGTTTTCTCCCTTGGGGGATGAATTGGCCCAACAAAATGAATTGCCCATTTTTCAAATGGCTACAATGATACTTGAGGATTCAGTGGCAACTCATCCCTTCGCGATGGTTTTCCCGTTCGTTGACATGCATCACATGTGCTATAATACGATTTAGAATCTTTATGCAGTATAGGCCACTATAACCCTGCACGCAAAATATTCTGAGATGTCACCTTTGCTCCATAATGTCCTCCTGCAACCCCTTCATGAGCTTCAGTGAGGATTCTATTTCACTCAAAATCTTGCACATATCGTCGCAATATCTCTTCTGCACCCATTTATACAAATGTCCTGCAATCACTGATAAATCCACCATGCTCACTACTAGTTCCTTCTTTTGCTGAATGTATACCTTTCTGGTACCATTCTTATAGTCAAGAAGTGAATAATATATACAAAGTAGTTATCTGCTACATGCACCATGAAGACCTACGCATTGGGAAACCCTTCCTCCAAATTGGTAGGTTCTTTCCCTGTCTCGATCCATGACAAATAGTCAGGTCCTACATTCAACCTTCCTGTCTTCACAATCAACTCAAAGTCATACTCCTGGAATAACAGCAACCATGGGCAGATCTGGCCCCCAACACAGTTTTATTAGCCAGGTATTTGAAAGCAGAATGATATGTGTACATCTGGAAGTGTTCGCCCAACAGATAGTGTCTAAACTTCTGCAGTGCATTTACCATGGCCAACCCCTCACACTCTATCGTTGAGTAATTCTTCTCTTCCTTTAATAATTTCCTTCTTGTGAAGGCTATAGGGTTGTCCATCTCTCCTTCACTGGCCTGTGTTAGCACTTCTCCCAACGCAATGCAAGAGGCATCGACATGTACATGGAATTCCTTCTTCTAATATGGGAAGAACAAAATTGGCACGGTGACCATCTTTTCCTTCAAAACATCTAAACTATGTTAACATTCTTCATCCCAACAGAATGTAGCATCCTTCTTCAACAGTTTCTCCATGGACACGGTAATCTGTGCATAAGCCTTGATGAACTTCCTGTAATATCCTATATGTCCGAGTGTTGCACACAGCTTCTTAACACTCCTTGGGGCCTCTAAATTTATTGTCACCATGATCTTGGTAAGGTTCACCATCAGCCCTTGCTTGCACACCACATGTCCCAACAAAATACCAAAGGGGACACAGAATAAACAATTCTTCAGATTCAGTGCGATCTGGTATCTGCGACACATATCCAGCATCAGGTGGAGACTTGCTACGTGGTGCTTTATTAAACTAAACATTGTCCAGTCGTCAAAATACACCTCCAATAACTTAGGAATGAACTCCTTAAATGACGTTATATCTGCATGAGAGAATATCATAGGCGCATTCTTAAGTCCAAATGGCATTATAGTATACTGGAAACAACCCCATTCTATCACTAAGGTTGTTTTTTCTCCTATCCTCTAGCACGATATTGATCTGATGGTACCCATAAAATCCATTAGTGAACGAGTAGGCCTCCTACCTTCCAACATTGTCCAATATTTCATCAGTAAATGGTGTCGGAAAAGGATTATGGACGCAGGCATCATTAAGCTTCCTTAGATCTATGCAAATCCGTATTTCTCCCTTCTGTTTCTTCTCTTGAACCACCATCGGGCTCACCTAATCAGATTCTTCCATAGGTTCACTGATTCCTACTTCTAGCATCTTATCCAACTCCAAGCAGACCTTTTCCTTGTATTTAGGATTAAGGTGATATGACCTTTACTTAATAAGCATCATGTCTGGTTTCAAAGTGATTTTCATCACACCCAAGTCACCTATGATACCCTTCAAGTCTGAAAACTTGGTAGGAAAAGGCACTCACTGAGTAAGTCAACAACTTTATCCACTGTGGCATCATCCCAGTAATCCCCAATCTTCGAAAATTTGGCTCTGCTTCAGTACCAATGTTCACTTGCTTGCTTTTCAGTGATGCGGTGATGTCTGGATTTTCTATTTGCAAGCCTTTGACCTCGCGATGGCCTTCTGCCTTCGGAATATTAATATTTCTTGGATCTTCATCCTCCCCTTCAGTGGTCACATTATAGCATTCCAGTGCATGGCGTAGCTGGGTACTCCAGTCTGATTTAACAAACTCAAGAGGTTCCTGTGGAATTTTGAAGATCATTGCCTTAATCTCCTGCAGAGATTCATTAATTCTCTTGAACCCATCTTCAAAACTGAAGGTCATTAATAATCCTTCCCTTAATGTATCCCAGTCTGTGGTGCCATGGTGGAGCTCCGTTTCTAGATACCAATTCATAGGAATTGTATCCAAAGTATGACATAATAGGTGCACCCACTCCAGTTGTGGCTTTGTTCCATAAGATTTAGTCCACTTCGCTAAATGATCGCACAGATCATTTCTCCCATCGTATTTATCAGTCAGTC
Organism: Pinus taeda; assembly: GCA_000404065.3. Taxonomy (NCBI): domain Eukaryota; kingdom Viridiplantae; phylum Streptophyta; class Pinopsida; order Pinales; family Pinaceae; genus Pinus; species Pinus taeda. Next base: position 111,399 of record APFE030944537.1, read on the forward strand.
GAATTTTAGGATGACCAAATCACAACCTCATCATCCTCCTATAATCTTGTCATTCATCAAATCTATCCTTGTGCGCACCCCACCATCGTGTGGGCGTAGCACGTAGTGCCAAATCCAGTGCTTGGAATCGATGATCCTTAGGGACTTACCATTCAAAGGCATCCAAAAACTTATCTATGTCAGTTAGACCATCATAATAGGTTTAATTACTTACCTCTGATGACACACAACCAGTGATTTAGTCATCATGTTGCAGCACAACGTAGATACGTCATGCAGCCTATTCTGCTAATGCTTCAATTCTTCATCTGAATCCGAGGTGTAGAAAATTTCTTGGTCCCATGCAATCCTTCCATTAGTTGTTGGATTAATCTAGTCTTGATATCATGCAATTATTTTGTAGATCTAATCTAATTCATCATCGCTTTCTTCGTAATCGCAGACTGGTTTAGTATATCGCGGTCCTTCTACAAGGTCCAACAGTACTACAACCAGAAGGGATTTTCTTTTGAAAAACATTGTTCTCTTCTTCAAGTTGATGACTCCATTCATATCAATGGCCCAGTCAATCAAAAGGAGCATGGGCTATGGATTGTTGTCGTCAATGATCTCTATTACTTCAAAATCAACTAGCGCACTAGCACCTTATATATCCACTGTTACTCCATGTAGGCATCCCATAGGGATAAGCCTCTGCTGGTTTTCCATTCTAAGTTGGATCAGAGACCACTGTAGCACATCTCTCCCCATTCTCTCCCATGTCTGTTTAGGAAAAAAATTCATGTCAGACCTCAGATCCAGAATGACCTGGCCCATCTCATAATCTCCTATTTTCACGGTGAGCCTCATCTCGTGCCCTGTTCTTGCCTTATATTTGCCAATTTTTCTTACCATGAGGTGTTCGTCAAGGGCGTTTGATTTCCCCACACACTTGTTTATCAATTCCTGCAGGCCTTTCACAGCCTTTCTATCGTGCAACAACTTCATGCAGGTCTCCAAGAATGTGGTAAGCACAAAGGGACCAACCTCTGTAGGTGCGCTAGTTTTTGGTATTCCGTTCTGGCTCCCTGAGGTGGATGTCTTAGCGAAGCTTTTCTTAGACTCCATAAAGGTTTCCTTCACACACCCCATATCGAACCCAACTTCCTTCTTTGGGGTCTTGCGAACCCATCCATCCTCTTCAAGTTGTTTTCCCTTATCATCCCTAATTGTTATCTCGCTTCTCAGCACGATATTCACTTTCGGATCTTCCTCACGGGCCTCAGCTCTCATCATTTGTAAGTTTTGTGTAGGTTGATGAGGCTGCACCTACTTCTCCTGCTTCTTAGCTATCAACACAGGGCATTCTTCTATAGTGTGGTCAAACTGGCTATAGTATTGACAAGATGGGCATGTTTGATTCTGACACTCCTGCGCATAGTGCCGTGGTGTCCCGCAGTTATAGAAAATAACTTGTCCACAACCTCTACCAAGTCCTCCTCCTCCTTAGCCCTGTCCTCTTTCTTGATAGCCTCCACACACTCCTCCTGCGCCCTGATCAGAGGCCGAGTTTCTTCTTGCATTCAATAGGTAAGCGTTCTTTCCATCATCAACTCATAGCTATGACGGTGGCTCCCATCATGGCCCACCGATTTGCAGAAATTGTAGAACAACTATTGCAGCATCTGAATGAAACTTTCTAGTAAATGACAATTATCTGTTACATGTTTTCCAGCCACCTGAAAAATAACGCACCATAGCGCAACCCTGCACTTGGTCCTGCTGGAGCTTCTAGCCTTAGGGGAAGTGGTCCCCCTCATGTAATATAACTTACGAAGACAGGGAAGTGATCTTTATCATGCCCCTGGTTTTTACACTTTAGGCACCAGACTTCCTCGCGCACCTTCGACCTAGCCTCCTTCTCGTTTTTCAAGATCTACAATTCCAAGTAGAGGTTTTGTAACTGTGAGTGAATTTTTTAAACTCCCAAAGTCATGTCTTGAATAGGTGTCGCATGAAATCTCATCGTGATTACCAAGGATTCTACCTGAGCCCTTATCTTTTGCCGTGACAAAGCAATCCTTAGTTTGGGTAGAAGCGAGACTAGAAACCACTCGTAGTACTGATCACCTATGAGCTACATATTAGCTTCGCGGATCAAACACTTCAGCCTTTGATATAACTCCCAAGGCATCTCATCAACCCTCATCGTGATTTCTTTAAATCCAACCACTGACTACGAGTCAGAATTAGGATTACTAAACTCCTTGTTTAAAGCATCCTTAGTTTCTGTTGGCGTTGTTATAGGATGATCAATAGAATACTTAATATACTACGTTAGTGTGTGATCCTGCAGAGCGCTAACCAACTGCGCCTTGTTTATGTTGTCATCTGTGATCTGCTACATGATCCACAAAACATTCACAACAAACCATAACTTATCTGTATCTTTGCTCCCTATACCCTTGAAAATTGGTAGCTTTATTGACTTAGACATGTTGAACGTTGGTGGTGGTGGCATAGATGTGGGTGAAAGGGTATGTTGTGGAGGTGAAGGTGGAGGTGGAGTGGATGGAAGATGTATTTGTGGAAAACCCTATCTTAAGTTCAACAACACTCTGTGGTGAGGCATGTACCGTTCCCTCGTTGTCTCTCGAAGGAGGTCCAATCAACAGGCTATATTAAGGACCTGCTTTCTCTCAATTTCTTAAGAGTTTTCCACTTCGCGTAGCTCCAAACATTAGGACAATGGCATAACTCGTTTTTCACACAAGAGCATATTAATCTAGGTATTCATAGATCTCAGATACTTACCTCACAAACCTTTGAAGAAGAGTCGCTCTCCTTCGCTGTAGATGACTGACATATCAACCGCGAACTCTGTAACAAATCCTCCTATAATTCGATCAAGCCAGTGATCAACAATGCGCGTGATCTTGTCTTCAGATGATTCCAACCTTTGGACTAGCTCTGGAGTCCACACTATTGGACTGTTAAGCTTCCACCTTCCTTGGCCATCTGCTAACTTAGCTATCCACTCGTATAATTCGATCAGGAAGGTGCAGAAGAAAATTTCGTGTATTTTGTATACAAATATCTGTCCAACCACTCCTCCTTTGACAGGTGCAGATTCCTATTCTCCTGCACCGTGAATTCGTGAATCTTCCTATCCAACCACTTCTAAATTTCCTTCTTGGTCGGATTCTAGTCATGTGACATCACACATCTCCTTAAGTAGATCTCGATCCCGACAATAGAACCATTTTTTGGCTTAGTGGATCCTGACCAAGGTGTAGAGTTAATTGAGCCAAACAAAAACCTACACAAATGGCCCTTTTGGCATCAACCCGCAATAGCACAGGCTGAAGTCTCACCCAAAGAAGTATGGGGGATGTTGGAACCAAGTTTCTGCATCCAGAGATCAGTGTGTTGTCTTTTATTGGCCTAGATTTGCCTTTGCACAGATCTATAAGCCCCTAGGGCTCGGTACTGCAACTTCCTTTAAACAGCCTCTAGACCTTTGTGAAGGTCTAGGATAGGTCTTTGCAGATCCTTAACATATGAATCATCTACTTATGCTCACCATAAACTAACCCTAGATATGAGCTCGCACAGATCTAGTTAAATCTTTAATAAACATAGAAAAAAGTATTATAATCTTCACAAAAGTACTTAACATGCATTGCGTATAGTTAGTAAGACTTATCCCATAAAGTTGTGCATCAATAGATTGAAATTAGCATAAATACATTATTCTATCATAGCATATATCGCAAACATAAAGAACATAAGTAAACAGATAAACATAGAGATTCTTCAATAGTTCTTCTTTATTGATCTTCAATATGAGGTTACAATCTCAAAACTGCCCTACGCACTCAGCTGCAGGGATCTGCGCACTCAGCTACAGACTCTACTCTAAGACTCAACACACTCAACTGTGGACTCTACTCTATGCCTCCATGCACTCAACTTTGGAGCCTTTTTCCCTCTATCTACCCACTGCTTACTTTCCCTTTTTCCTCCCTCAGACATAGACATGCCTTAGACTCTCTAAGACACACCTATTTATATCCTTTTACATACAATCCCATGGTCCATGGACCATGGGCCGATCTCAAGAACTGACTCAACTTTACATAGACAAGGGGCTAAAACCCCTTTTACTCCTAATTACCTCTATGCTCCTCATCCATAAATTGTGGAGAATTTACATCTTTTTACCAAAATTTACATCAAAACTTGGGTTTTTAACCCCAAAACTTACCCAAGGGACCCCATCCCACTTAAATAAACAGATCTATATGTGGAATAATGTGCTCTATTTTCCTAATTCATGCTTCATATTTGATATCTTCGACCTGTATCTTAGAAACTTTGTATTCTTTTTATAGAGTAGGTATTAAATTTGACTTATTTAAAGTTTTCACATTTTCCAATTAAATATACACTTTTCTCAAAGTTACCTTTCCTCGAGCTTGAATATGTAGTAATCACCTTTCTCTAGCTCTGAATTTGATACATTGGTACTTATATTTCTGGATTTTTGAGTTTCATGTTTGTTAACCTAATAACTTATTTTTTTGTTTCTCGACTTGTGCCTTTTTTTCACATTTTCTTTGGTTATAACTTTTAAATTAAGTTTTATACTTTTATACACTAATTTGATATCTAATTTAGTCATAATTTTAAAATTAAATAATAATAATAATAATAATAATTATTACAAATATATTTATCTTATGAAATAAATATTTTATGTGTGTGTGTGTGTGTGTGTGTGTGTTGTGTGTGTGTGTGTGTGTGTGTGTGTGTGTGTGTGTGTGTGTGTTAGTTTTTAACATTTAACTTTATGGTATGAACTGTAATGATTTGAGAATTAATAAAATTTAAAGTGAAATCTAATCAAAATGTTTCTTTTTCTACCAAATAATGTTTGGTGTTTAGTGGAGTAGATAAGCATATTTTTCTATTTTTTAACTTTATTGTTTCAAAAGAAATAAGTTTAACATCCAATGAAGTAGGGCTCTACCCCCTACTTCATTGATGACCATACATTGAGAGGAATAAGTGTTTCCAAAGGCATAAGGGTAACATAGAGAGTATATAGACCATCAATCGTCTGGATCTCTGAGCTCCATGAAATCGTATTGAATCTAAGCTAATCGATTAGCTTCACTAATTCTTTAGTGTGATGAATTGGCTGGAATTTCTTTGTAGTTTGGTCATTTTTTGTTGTCAAAGGATAAGGAGGTTACTTGCAATTTGTCTTTACTTATAGCGGGGGCTCTCACCAACCTACTATATTGTGGTGAATTGGCTTACATTGAATTTCTCTATAGTTTGGTCATTTTTTGTTATCAGAGGATAAGGAGGTTGCTTGCAAATTCTCTTTACTTATGGAAGTGGGCTCTAACCAAACCTTCTAAACATAATTCCAGTGAGATGGGCTCTATGCCCTAGTAAAGACATAATCCGTTAGGTCGAGTGTTGGTATTTTCCCTGAGGATTGGAAGTTGGGTTACTGGTACCATTGAACTTGTGTTTTCTTGGAGGATGGCAAGTGGAGCTATGAAAGGGGGTCATGATTTGATGAATCATTATACCACATATTTTTTGTAGATTAAGAGAGAGGAGTGGGGTGAGAGAGAAGGAAAGGATGGATGGTTGCGTATGTTCATCATCGCATAAGGTTGGTTAAGAGGTACGATAAATATTTTTTCAGATTCAACCTTGATTCAGTTAAATTTAGTTTTAGTTTAGTGAAGCCATGAAAATTTTGAAAAGGACGAGTTTAGATTAGTTTAGTGAAACAGTGAAAAAATAAAATAGACCATAGATATCCTATCAAAGTATGAGCAATATGGGCAACATTTTCATAACTAACTAGTTACATGTACAACAAAAATAGGTTACTTATGGTTCTTGTCATTGTGAATCCGAGAAGATGTGGACCAAAACTTGTGGCAATTCATAGAATATATATATATTGCGAAGTCAAATCTTGTTTCTTGCAGAGTGAATTTAAAACCACTGCATTTGCTCTCATCAAATTTTTGCATTCAATCATACATTAACACGCCCTGTTTTTAGTTGCAAGTATCCTCCATACCTGTTCCCCATCAATCTCCTTCAATCCACAAAAAACATGCAACAATTTGCATAGTAACAAGAATCCTAGTGTTCAGTCACGACTGCCTCCTGCCTGACATTTGAGAGACCTTATTGTTATGGATTGACTTGTCACTTCCATGGAGCATTACCCCAATTTCAGATTGTCACTTGCTTGGATTTTTCACCCTACTTGCCCTCACCGATGACGACGTGAGAGTCGGCTACAAAAAATGCAGAATAATCACAAGCATAGGTTGAAACCCCAAAACCATAAGCTGAAGGGAAGAACCACAACCACAGTCGAAACCCCAAAACCAGAAAATTAAAAATCATAGAAATAGAAAAAAAGTTATGCCACGTGTCAATTTCTAATTGCACGAAGGAATATGAAAATAAATCCATCCTATTGGCTTGGGTGAACAATGTTTGCTCACCCTAAGCCCGCAGAGAAAACACCTATCGGCATATATATATAGATATTATTTGTTCCCAATTTACAAAATTTACATTAGATTATATATTTACGAAATTGTTAAGAAAATATTGTTAAATACTTACATATTAATATCTAGCAAATTTAACTATATATTAATGGGGAATTTGACCATCGATCCAAATTTTTGATAATGTAATGTATTATAAATTTGTTTTTGAATATTTAAAAATATTCTATGAATGTAATGGCATTAGTATAAATTGCTCTCATGCGTCTAAGAGAAGGAATGAGATTAGCTTTCATCAACTTTCAATACTATCCGTGGTGTTGAAACTAACTACTCTATGATCAAGTTGCTTAAATCCTTGATTAGGGCTTTAAGATAAAAAGTTACTAATAGATCGTAAGGAATGACCTCATACATATCCACATTAATATTAACTTTATTATAGTTGTCGAAGGTAGGTTATATAGTTTTTGGTTTGGTCAAGAAAACCTTTTGACTTTCAATTAGTTCTAAACTTTTTGAGCAAATTATATAAAAATTTTGGAAAAAATAATTTTTAATTTGAATATTTTGAAAATTTAAAAATGTTTTTTCAATTGTTTAAAATGTATATTGTTCTTTTTGAATTGGATTATCTACAATGAATGACTAATTTTATGGGCTTTTAAATGAATTGTGAGAGATGAAAATATATATTAGAAAATAAAAAAATCTTAAAAATTTGTTTATTTGCCAAGTGTACTTATTCAACTGGAGTCATTATTAGATTGTAACATGGGTTAATGCACTGTACGATACTATGTACCATTATATCCTCCATTTACGCCACTATATGAAACAGATATGTAGGCAAAAGAATGTGCTCTATATGTTTAAAATAGCAATAAAAAATGCTAAAAATAGAAGTTCTAAAAATAATAGTTTCATCCAGTGTTGAACTTAGCTACAATGGATGAAAAGTGAAAATGCTAAAAATAGCTTTTTTAAAAATAGCATTTCGGATGGATTCCTATTTTAGTTAGTCCCTGGACTAAACATAGGAAGTAAAATTCGAATTTGAACTTAACTGCTATTTGAAAATAAATTAATTAATTCTCCATGAGTTAAGTAGTTGTGAAAAATCAAACATGAAGTGTATGTGAGGACATGGAACAGTTTCTCCATTGATTGAGGGATTTATCCAACAGTTAAAGAGATAAGGATGAGTTCTAATTTGAGTAGTAATTAGTTGGCTCAGTTAACTGAGTCAAGTCCAGTTAGATTGATTTAAACAGTTTGTTTAAATTAATGTGAGTTCAGTTAGTTAATGCTTGCATGCATGTAACTGCTGCACTTCAGATAACTGAATATTCTCTGATGAATAACTCATGTATGTCAGTTCAGATAGAGACCCAGTTGAGATCATAGGAGGGACAATGTACTATCAGTTGGATGTATTTTTCCTATAAAGGAAGCTCATCCATGGAGAAGGATTTATCTCCTTCAGGTTTATGCAGTTATTTCTGAGCCAAGTGAGCAGCGTGAGGTGGGAATTCACACTTGTGGAAGTACTAGACCCCAGGAAAAACTGCGCAAGGAAATAGGAGGCTTGGAGGGTAAAGGAAAAGGTTTTTGAGAAACATTTGACTGTCTATGATTAGCAGAGGGATTGTACTGAGAGCTGGATAATTTCCGAGCTAAGGCTTTGTGTAATCCGGACTATATTTCCACTTGTATGATATACAGAGATTGGGGTTTTAGGCTGAGGCTTTCCCCAAGATTATTCTTCTGCGTTCATGTGATTGCTTTCTCTTCATCTGTTATGTGTTCCATTTGATCTTGCTCATATTCGATTAAGCTTTCGCAAAGTTTGTTGTAGAAGTAGATCTTGTATTTTGCTTTAGTATATTGCATAATCTATTGATCTATGGTGGGAAATTCTACATGGTATCGGAGCAAAGGTGATCAAGGAAGAACAATATACAAGAAGGGAGAAGTTGAAGTTTGTAATTATTGAATCTAGAAATCGAGCTCTTATCACATCTCTATTTCACCTATGGCGTTCAATGGTTTGACACTCAAATATGCCCTTGAAGGCAGTTCAAATTATATAGCCTGGAAGGATTGCATGGAAGCAGTACTAGAGGATAATGGTCTAAAGGACTTCATTGATCAAGAAGTCCCTAAGCTAACTGGTGCTACTGAATTGGATGAATGGAAGAAATGTGTGGCTAGAGCAAGGAGAATCCTTCTAGAGGGAGTTCAAGATCACATAGTCTCAAGTCTCCAAGGGATGGAGACACCATTTTCAATGTGGAAAACATTGAAAGATCTATATCAGAATAGCAGTGATCAAAGGAAGCTGGCACTGAAGGACAAGCTTCAGAAGATCAAGTGTGAAAAGGGCGGCACGATCTCTACGTATTTGAACAAACTCACCTCATGCAGGGATGAGCTTGGAAGTGTAGGGATCGTGACAGTTGATGATGACATGGTGATTCTTGCTCTCCTCGGTCTTCCTAAGAGCTAGCATAGCTACCAGGACTCGGTTAATGGAAGAGAGAAACTGCCAAATTGGGAATGACTTTGGTCGAATCTGATGCAGGAGGAGATAAGAAGAAGCACCAAAGATGGTTCTTCATCCATGGAGGATGAAGAAAGTTGTGCTTAGCGAGTAAGGTGAAGAAGGGGAAGGAGAAGGATTCTCTTTCCAATTCGAGTTCTTCCCAAGGCGGGAAGAAGTTTGAAAAATTGAAAGTGTGATGCTTTCGTTGTCATGAGGTGGGCCATTTTGCTACAAATTATCCACTGAGGAAATCCATGAAGGGATCCGTGGAAGAATTTGAAGGTGAAGCTTTGGCCTCACAGTTCGAGTTGGATTTCACACTATTCGCATGCATGGTTTCATTCATGGTGGGAAGTGGTTGGTTTCTTGACAGTGGAGCTTCTTTCCACATGACCGACAACAAGAGTTTGTTCAGTTCCTTGGAGGAGAAATATCTCTAGATACTCATAACGATGGGTAATGATGAAAAGTATAGTGTCTTAGGTGTAGGCACGGTTGTTTTTCAGAGGGAGCATGGAGCTCGAATTACCTGGACCGATGTCAAGTGTGTACCAGGACTGAATAGAAATTTGGTGTCGATCACAATGTTGGAAGACAGAGGCTATGATGTAGTCTTTAGTAAGGGAAAGGTTTTCCTTAGACACATCATCACTAGATAGGTGAAGCAGACCGGTTCCGGGTCAAGAACCGGTATGCTCTTGAGGTTCAAGATGCATGCAAAGCCTTGAGCAACAAGGCAACTGATGGAGACTTGGTGGTTGAGAGGGAGAGTACATTACCTCTCAACATGCAGCGCCAGAAGAAGTCTCATATGATTGTGGAGGAGCCACGATTGATGAAGCATCTTCAGGAGGTTATGGAGCAGCCACAACTAGAGAAGCCGAGAGGATATCGAGTAGAGAAATATACTCATGTAGAGACCTCCAGTAGGGGGAAATTACGAGTTAGTTGGGTAGAGGGATCACATGCATCCATTCCTTTAGGTAGGAGGTGGGGCGATGTGGAGTGATCATCCCACGGAGGCTGATATCAGGGCAGGATCCTTGAGGTACCCAACCTATTTGATTTGACTTTGCTACAGGAGCCCCAACAAGGAGTAGCAGGATTGGCTGATTGGATAGAGACAGATGTGGATGGAGTGGCAAAGAGAGCTACAATGCAGGATTCCCAGGACTATGTAGAGCTAGCAGGCTGCAGCATTGCAAGAGGCACAAGAGTGTTGCACCAGTGAAGGATGGCACAAAGAGGTGTGAAATGGTGCGAGATGCATGGAGTGTTGTAGCAGCTCAGAGGTTAGACAGGGAGCACTTGTTAGCAATAGGTAGAGCTTCAGCATTAGAGTATGTTTCTAGCCCAACAGAGAGGTCAGTTGGGAGTTTTTTTTGTTCCTAGAGTTGTTGGAGCAACCACACTTGGTAGAAGTGTTGCGTGCAGAACATTCCAAAGGTACAGGATTGGGTTTGAGTTGAATGCCTTTCTTGTTGAGAGGGAGTGTTGAAAATAACAACAAGAAATGCTAAAAATAGAGGTGCTAAAAATAGCACTGCTATAAATAGCAATGTCATCTAGTGTTGAACTTAGCTACAATGGATGAAAAGTGAAAGTGCTAAAAATAGCTTTTCTAAAAATTGCATTTCATATGGATTCATATTTTAGTAAGTCCCTAGACTAAACATAGTAAGTAAAACTTGAATTTGAACTTAACAGCTATTTGAAAATAAATTAATTAATTCTCCATGAGTTAAATAGTTGTGAAAAATCAAACAAGTCTATGTGAGGACATGCAATAGTTTCTCCATTGCTTGAGGGATTTATCCATCAGTTAAAGAGATAAGGATGAGTTCTAATTTGAGTAGTAATTAGTTGGCTCAATTAACTGAGTCAAGTCCAGTTAGATTGATTTAAACAGTTTGTTTAAATTAATGTGAGTTCAATTAGTTAATGCTTGCATGCATGTAATTGCTGCACTTCAAATAACTGAATATTCTGTCATGAATAACTCATGCATGTCAGTTCAGACAGAGACCTAGTTGAGATGAGAGGAGGGAAAGTGTACTATCAGTTGAATGGATTTTTCGTATAAAGGAAGCTCATCCATGGAGAAGGATTTATCTCCTTCAGGTTTATGCAGTTATTTCTGAGCCAAGTGAGCAGTGTGAGGTGGGAATTCACACTTGTGGAAGCACTGGACTCCAGGAAAAACTGCGCAAGGAAATAAGAGGCTTGGAGGGCAAAGGAGAAGGTTTCTGAGAAGCCTTTTACTGTCTATGAGTAGCAGAGGGATTGTACTGAGAGTTGGATAGCTTCCGAGCTAAGGCTTTGTGTAATCTAGACTATATTTCCACTTGTATGATATCCAAAGATTGGGGTTTTAGGCTGAGGCTTTCCCGAGGATTATTCTTCTGTGTTCATGTGATTGCTTTCTCTTCATCTGTTATATGTGCTCCATTTGATCTTGCTCATATTCGATTAAGCTTCTGTAAAGTTTGTTGTAGAAGTAGATCTTGTATTTTGCTTTAGTATATTGCATAATCTGTTGATCTACAGTGGGAAATTCCACACTATATTCCTATCTCGTGCTTTATATTTGATGTCTTCGAACTATATTTTAGAACTATGTATTTTTGTCTATAAAGTAGGTATTTAAATTTGATTTATTTAAGATTTTCACATTTCCCAATTGTACAAACTTTGTATTCTTGTTTATAAAGTAGGTATTAAATTTGATTTATTTAAAGTTTTCACATTTTTCAATTAAATCTACATTTTTCTTAAAGGTTCCTTTCATTGACCTTGAATGTGAGGTAATCCCTAAATTTGATGTATTTTTAATATTTATGAGTACTTAAATTTTAGTATTTAATGTTGATATTAACTTATGATATTTAGCATTTTCCATTAAATTCTCTACTTTTCTCAAAGCTCCCTTTCCTCCAGATTGAATGTGCATTAATCCCTTTTCTTTACGCTGGTACTTATATTTTTGGATTTTTGAGTTTCATGTTTGTTAACCTAATAACTTTATTTTTATTTCTCAACTTTTTCTTTTTTTTTTCACATTTTCTTTGATTATAGCTTTTAAATTAAATTTTATACTTTTATACACTAATTTAA
>APFE030944537.1:149039-163443 GCA_000404065.3 Pinus taeda
CATCATCATTTTAGTTTTTAAAAGTCCTTATAACATTAAATATAATTTAAATTACTAAAAATTTAATTTCAATATTAAAAAATATACTCCCTAAACTCATAGAACATTCATTATCAACAAACGTAGAGTACTTAATAGAAACATTCATTATCAACAGATGTAGAGTACTTAACAGAAAATCATACAACATTCAGTATCAACCCACGTAAAATATGTAAAATGGAAATCATATTTTTCAAACGCATTGAACGGATTTTAAGAATTTTACTTCCTTGTAAAACTAGGGTTTCATGAAAAGCAACCCGATAGAATCAGTGTTTGCTCCTGCTGTTGATGTGACATTTTAAATCATAAATTCACAAAAGGCAGCGTACAACATTTTTCCCTCTAAATTTCCAAAAGCCTTTGAACACCCACATCACTTTATGAATTAGAATCTTCGCGGAATGTATTACCATGTTTTACAATCTAAAGAAATGGAGTTACACGTGTAGGTGCATTTGCTAAATGTAACACTCTCTTCAAGATATGCTACAACTCATATCTTCATCTTATATATCTTTAGCACTTAAAACAATATTTTTATCTATGAGTTTTATTCATTTGTCATATTTCAATTTTAATTTTAAAGTTAGTTAGCTAACACAGGGAGACTAGTGAAATAACACTAGGTTAATTTGATTTATATTGTTAATTCATTGTGTTATCTATTTATTATGTATCGTAACCAAATCAATGTACTTAATTTATAGATCTAAATGATTAATTAAAATTAAAAGTTAATTAATGTAGTAACATTCAATATTATCTCTTATCATTATATTACACTAGTATAATATAATAAACCACAATAGTATTATATAATATGAAAAATAATTTGATACTATTTCATAATTTTTTTTTTTTAAGAAATTGTAAATCTACCACCTCTTATATCTAATGTAGATTAAACTATTAAACTACTCTTTGTGATTATATTATAGGATTGAAGCTCAATATTTTAATTGAAACCATAAATATAAAACATATTGAAACTTTATATTACATTCTTATATTTTTACCTATGTTTGATATCCACAATTTCCTTATGATTAGAGATATCCATGTCTTAAAAACTCCTCAAGTTCAATATTGTATTGGAGTAGAAATGTTGGGGCTTTCATTTTGATTTTAAAAGATTTTTATTATTTTGGCTTTCCATAGAATGAGGAGGAAACGGGTGGTGGCAGCAACGGTTAGGTTGCGGTGAAGACAACTAGGGCGGAAAGCAGGAACAAGCAATTGCAGGGTGGTTGCAGAAAAGTGTCAGTAGAAGGCAGAGGTAGCTGAGCAGACAAGATGGATGAGAGGTAGCTAAGGGAAGGAACAACCGAGCAAGAACTGGCAGTCCAAGCGGCACGAGAAATGTAAAAGGAGAAACTCGTAAGCAGAAAGAGTTGCTGTTTCTAGTGGGTTGGTTGGTTGCGGTGTGATAGAACAGGAGCGTCTAGATGCGGCTGAGTAGGACCTCCAGGTTGAATATTGAACCTCTGAGTCTGTCATAAGTAGTGAGAGAATGTAATTGGGCATTGCTTGTAATCAGGCATGACTAAGGCCAATATGCCATGTATTTCTATTTTTTTGATTTAATATGAATTAAGATCTAGACTGGTTTCTTAACACAACATATGTGATTGCCTATGATATATGGACCCACATAAATTTTAAATATTCTACAAGTCTATGAATGTAGTAGCTTCTAAGTGTTTAACAATATGTTGTTGTCCCAATTATGTGTCTGATGTTGTTTATATATTAATGTTTGACGTACCCTTGACCCCATGAAGACCCTTCTTAGTTTTGTCCATGACACGCCTTGGGTGAGACTCCTTACCCTCTGGGTAAGGTGAAAATGTTGGTGTTGTCCTAGACTACAACGATCCATTTTTGGCCCTCCATGCTTGAACCCGGGGTCTCCCCCCTGATGACTTTTGTGCCAACAAATGGTTATGTTGTCGGGACCTGAAGTTACAAGAACTAGTTCAAAACATGGTGTCAACGATATTCAAGAAAGAGATTAAAGATTGGTGGAGTAACAGAGTAGATCAATTTATAGCGGAACAAGTTATTCAAAGAGGACAATCGATCACCAAAGTTAGCGAAGAGACGTTGTATGCTGAGGGTGCTAGTGACCAGTACGAGATCTTATGTTGCAATTTCCCATAAGAATTGTATACTTGGTTAAGAAGGTTGAAAGTGAATAATCTATTAGGGGGAACAACGTCAGCCCGTCGCAACTGGACTTCCTCAGATCTTGTATAATTGCAGCAGGTAGATATCGATCTAACCAGAGTAGTCGACTTTTGGGTATGGAATACTGTGGAGGGGTATATAGTCGAGTTTTCTGCAGAAAGTTATCAATATTTTTCAAGGGCAGAAGTGGTGTTCAGGTTTGGGTTAAGAGGAAAGTTTGTGAAGGAAGTGCCATTGTGGATTAAAATGTTCATGGTAGAAGAAGGACTACTTCCCTTACCTACCGTGAAGATGGTAGCATAAAACGAGAGTACTAGGGGAAGGGCCTAAGGGGAGAATGTTACTGGTTAGGGAATAGAGATGTTGCTGAAGGAATGGATGTAGAAGAGTCGCGAAAGGCTAGAGATGTTAGGGCGCAGAGGAGAGGGATATTAGCGGACAAGTGGGCAATCAAGAGTGGTTCAGACTCTAAAGAAGAGAAAGATGGGATGCCACCAAGTAGGAGCGGTGTCAGGGAACCCCCAAGAGGAAGGAAGAGAAAAGGGAGATGTCAAACAAAACAGGATTGATGATTTGAAAGACAAGAGCCAGAATGGTAAAGAGGATCCTTCCTTACAGGTTGCGGTAAGGATAGCGAAGGAACAAATGCCAAGCAGTCATGAAGAGGAAAGTGAAGAGGAAATGGGCAAAGTCATGAGAAGATGATTTGCCGAAGAAGAAGCATCTACAAGAAATCAACAACAATGTCCCCAAGGTACAGGTAGTATTCCTCCCAACCCTCCCCTGGTACCTTACTATAATCTGGAAAAATTTGTTATTAAATTATCCAAAGGAATACAGGAACACATCGTACATGAGAAATATAAGGTCAGTTTCAATACAGTAAACAATAAGGGAATTAGTAGTATTAATAACTTGGGACTGCAAAGATCTCAGCAGCCTGGAACCAAGGGATTTGTGTTATTGGCGCATACTCAAATAAACATGGCGGGATCTTTTACCAGATACCCAAAGTTTGCAGGTAGGGGAAATGAAGATGTAGAACATCACTCGTATCTATGCGAAGCTATATGGAGAGCACGACACACACCAGACAAAATCAAAACAGTTGAGTTCCAGAACACACTATGAGAGGGAGATCTACGTTGGTTTATAAAATGGGTGGAATAGAACCAGAATCCCATAGTAGATGAGATCAAGAGGGGGTTTGTGCAAGAATTCAAAGTACCTCAGACTAACCAGCAAGGGCTATCGAAGCTATGGGAAATCAAGCAAAAGGAAGGTGAATCTGCTTGGGAACTAATGCAAAGATTTAAGGACGCTATTGCCAAGCTGAGTTACATCGTAGATCCTAATCACAAAAGGGACAGGTTCATCAAGGCACTCTTTCCCCTTACAAGGACGCCATTGACGCAACAGAATATCATGACTCTCTAAGATGCTTTAGAGAAAGCGTCATGTATAGAGGCCATGTCTGGATATCCTCATGAATATCGAGGAGGGACAAGATTGCAAGATTCGTCGATTATGGGCCTTCAAAACCATATTGAAACTTTAACAGAGAAATTGAAGGACCTTCAACCAGTGCGGCCAACCAGACCCAACATATGGTGAACACACTACATGGTGGAGGGACATGTCGCAACAAAGTGCTCAAGGTTGTGGGGAATCAATCATCAACGGGGAATTGCAGGATCATCAGGAACCTCACCAACAACAAGAGTTGTGGCAGTAGGAGCGCAAAGAGTTTTCCCTTCACGAAACAATAAGGAATATTAGGAGATATATAGGATGTATGGACATCTACCACAGATGTCCCCAATACTACATAAGTACTCCAACGTCCCTAATAACAAATATTGCAAGTTTTGTGCATCCACAACACATCACAGTGTCCAGTGCAAAGCATTGGATTCTCTAGCTGAACGGCCGAACAGATAGGCATTCAGGATCAATGAGTCTAACCAAGGAGGACAAGGAGGAAGAACGAGGGGAATAGGTCCCGTAAGATGTTACAACTGTGACCAAGAGGGCACGTCGCCAAGTAATGATCGCTCCCTAGGAGACCTTCGTGTTGACAATGCAGAATCAATACTCATGCAACGGAGGATTGTCCAAACCTCATTGCAAAGTGGGAAGAAAGGACTAGACAAAGAGGGGATAACTTGGTTAATATTGAACCTTGTACCGACGATGGTCTTCCCGTAACCAATATAAATATAGTCACAAGTGGTGGAAAGAGGATGGGGGAAGATCAAAGTATGGTGGACCCACCCTTGATCGTTAAGGCACCGTCCCCAAAGAGATCATATCGGCTTGAGCGACAAAAATGGTATTACCATTAGGTGGCTAAATTGTTCAAAGGGATGACTGAGAAAAGGGAGAATCGGAGACAAGATGGCCACATGCTCAAAAATGCTCACCTGATAGAAGAATGGTTTAAGCTATTCCTGCAAATCATTGAGGATGAATACATATTGAAAGAGTTGCGCAAAATTTTAAAGGAAGCATTGTCAGAGGAGGAAGAAGAAGTAGAATGAACATCTTCCAAATTACCAGAAAAACATACCAGAAGAGTGTGGCGAAATAAGAAGAGAAGTAGAAAGTAATTATGAATCAATTCTCAAGTTGTGGGATTTGAAATAAAGGACACGATGCTAGACCTAGGATTGGATGTGAACATCCTTTCTATGAAAACATGGTAGGTGATGAGGAAGCCGCAACTGAGATATTCGCCGATAAAATTGAGAATGGAAAATTAGTACTATATTCTACCCATTGGAAGGCTAGATAATGTAGAAGTAGATGTGGTGGGAGTGAAGACGTACACTGAATTCGAAGTAATCGACATAATGGGTGACAAGGACCCATATTCGATGCTCCCTGGGATCGACTGGGCTTATAAAAACTATGTTATCATCGAGCAAAAGAAATAATTAATGATTTTTGAAGCAGAAGGGATGAGGGTGGTACAACCCTTGGACCCCTATCAAGGACCCATGTTCACAAAACCCATAGATGATAGGGACGAGCCAGGAATGATAGACCATCTATACACACTAACAGTAGGAAAAATATAAGATTACATAAATCCTACAACAAGAGGATCTGTCATCTAGAGGAGTATTCAGAGCTAAGAGACTAGTTTGGAAGTTGCATGGGATGCATGGCAGCAAGGAGGATATGAACTCAATACCATACGCTACACAATGATAGGCCAGATAAATTGGATAGGAATAGAGGTAAGAAACTATCCCAAATTCTATGACATTGAGCTAGTGGACATCTTCTTGAACAAAGTAGATAGAGAAATAAGGGAATATCAAAAAGTTCCATTGCTTGATATCATGCTCCTTGCCACACCAGCGATATGGTGGAGAACACACCACAACACGTTATGGTAATGGGGAGTCATAAAGCAAGTCATGATGGAGAGGTTTGGCCAGGAGGAAGACCTCCCATAAGATAATATGAAATACAGAGGTAATTCGGATCCTAAGAAGCACTTAGAAGCCTGCATGAGAAGTTGTGAAAGACAGAGGATTCCGAAAGACCTTTTGGGTACATGTATTCATACATACCCTAGGCACTATTCCCCAAGCTTGGTACGTGCAGGAGGAGCTTTGTAGACAAACGACAGATTGGGATACTATGCGGCTTGCAATAAGGTGGATGCAGAACCAGACAAGGATGGGTTGGAAGGATTGAGACATATGACCTTTGAGGAAACAGAAGGGGAGAGAGACATACGGGAAAGTCCCACAGGAGAAGGCACACACCTTCTATCGATGAAGTTAAGAAAGAAATTTTTTGGAACAGAGGATAAACCTAAGATGGTGTCGGTGGGAGATTATTGGGATGAATAGGCGACAAAAGAAATTTTTGACCTGTTGCAGGAATACCAAGACTTATTTCCAGTGTCAGTAGAAGAGCTAAAAGAAATAAAAGGATACATAGGGGAGATGAAGATTGTTCTAAGGCCGGATGCCCATCCAGTGAAGCATAGGCTATACAGATTGAACCCTAGGGTAAAAGAAAAGGTTAAGGGAGAGATCGAAAAAACATTAGAAGCATGGATTATATTTCCTGTAGATGAAGTGGAGTGGATAAGTCTGATAGTTATACTAAACAAGAAAGATTCAATATAAATGAAGGTCTACGTTGATTATAGAAGTTTGAACAATGCATGTGTGCATAATCCCTTTCCGCCACCCTTCAGTGATGAAGTCTTGGACAATGTAGTGGGCAATGAAGCATATTCAGTCACGGATGGATTCTCGGGCTACCATCAGGTTCAAATAACTAAGGAAGACAAAAGAAAGACAACATTTACCACTGAATCGGGGTCATATGCATATAATGTAATGTCATTTGGGTTGAAGAACGCACCTGCGGTCTTCTTGAGAATTGTTATAGCTACATTCCAAGACTAGATTCACAAGTTTCTAGAAGTGTACATGGATGACTGGACAATATATAGCTTACTGAAGAAACACACAAGCCTACTAAGGATCATGTTCGAAAGGTGCCGAAAGTTCCAAATTTCCTTAAACCTGAAGAAATGCATTTTTGTGGTTCCATTTGGAACACTACTAGGCCACATTGTCTGCAAGGATGGAGTGTGTGTAGATCTAGAAAAGGTTGCGGTAATTATTTACATGGAACCGCCACATAATGTAAAGCAACTAAGTTCCACTCTGGGAGATACAAGGTATTACCAATGCTTCATCAGGAACTATGCATCAATAATGGTCCCAATGGAGAAGATACTAAAGAGGATGAAAGTATTTAATTGGATGGAGGACCATTAAGCAACATTGGATAAATTGAAAGAGACACTGGTAAGTGCCCCAATCCTTATCTATCCAAATTGGAGCAAGACGTTTCATGTACATATTGATGTATCAAGGATTGCCCTAGGAGCAGTCTTAGCGCAACCAGGGGAAAGAAATATGGATCACCCAATGTACTATGCCGGCATGAAGTTGTCAACTGCAGAAAGGAATTATACGACAACAGAGAGGGAGGCATTGACCATGGCCTACTCTTTGCAGAAATTTAGGCATTACTCGTCGGGGCCATCGTTCAAGTTTTTCAAAGATCATTCAGCATGGAAGTATTTAGTGAACAAAACAACATTAGAAGGCATGATATGTCGATGGTTATTACTCTTCCAAGAATTCACTTTCGAGGTGGTCATCAATCCAAAGGAAGTTTGAATGTGGGGATGGATCATTTATCACGGCTAGAGACTGGAGAGAACGAAGGAGCATTGGATGATCAGCTACATGATGCTGACTTATTCAAAACAGAAGCAGCCCTGGACTACTTAGAAGGGATTTTTGCTCTATTGACAACGGGGCACTGCCCAGAGGGGTATATAGCAACACAGAGGCGACACTTAGTGGTAAGGGCAATAAAATACCAGCTAATCATAGGACATCTCTATAAGATGGGCCCGGACCAAGTCCTAAGACACTGCATACTCTAGCACGAAAGAGAAGATGTGCTATGGGAATCTCATGCTGGGTTGTGGGAGGCCACGTAGGAGGAAAAGCCACTACAAGGAAGATACTACATGCAGGATTATGGTGGCCAGCCCTCCACAAATATTATAAGGAATATGCCAAGAATTGTGACATTTTTCAGAGGGTTGGGAAGCCTTCTTGGTGGGATGAACTACCTCTAAATTTCGTTCATATAGTGCAAATCTTCGAGAAATGGAAAATAGATTTCATTGGACCCATAACACCACCAGCAAGACATTCACGTGAGAGGTACATAATAACCACCACTAAATATCTCGCCAGATGGGTAGAAGCAACACCTATCAAGGATTGTACAACCGACACTACCGCAAGGTTGATTTTCAAGAATATAATTTCAAGATTTGGATGCCCAAAAAACTTGACAAGTGACCAAGGAACACATTTTATAAATGAAACCGTTGAGTCTCTTCTCAAAAATCTTATGATTAAACATCATGAATGTAGTCCATACCATCCACAAGCCAACGATACTGTCAAGGCATTCAATAAAATACTAGAAAAGGGTCTCACAAATATCATATAAGATAACAGGGATGACTAGGACGAGAGAGTACTAGCAACTCTATGGGCATACAAAACAATGGTGGAAAGACTTCATAAACAAACACAGTTTCACCTAGTATACGAGAAGGAAGCAGTGGTTCCAGCAGAGTTCATAATACCAAGCATGTTCATTTCGGAGGCAACAAGAATGATGGAAAATGTAGGATTGAGAGAAAGAATAAGTCAACTAATGGAACTTGACGAATCCAGGTTCTTGGCCATGTTTCACCAGTCAGTGGAGCAGAGAAGGAAAAAAGTTGGGCATGATAAGCACACTAGAAGGAAAACGTTCAAAATTGGAGATCACGTATTGTTATATGACAAAAAGTTCCAAAAGTTCCTAGGTAAACTGCAAATGCACCGGCTGGGCCCATTCATAGTTGGGGAAATTAGAGATTCTGGAGTGGTAAGGTTGGCACAACTGAATGGAGATATGCTACAAAGTTGGGTAAATGTCACATGCCTGAAGCCCTTCCACATGCCAAAGAACATAATATCAAGTTGAAAGGGTCTTGGAAACGAGCCCACAAGTAGGTAGGAGTCAATAAAGTATAGCCAAGTAATTCCGGCACCCATTTGAGTTTATGTCTTTTACATCATTTTAATAAGAATAGGCAACAATATCAAAAAGGTTGCGACAACATTGTCATATTACTACAACCCATTTGTGGTCGAGGGGAGAATAGGTAGATTTAACCACCACTTGTAGGTGCATGCTTTCCAACTCTTAAGCTACACATAAGCAACCACCTTTTTCAGTATTTATGGTCACACATTGTATCTGTCCTTTCTACCATACCAGTAGTCATTTCCATAATAAGTAACCCATAATGCAACTGTCAAGTGGGAACCGTAAAATATTTTCCCATTAGCAACAAGTTTAGTAATAAATAACCCCCATCACAACAAAATTAATAAGCCATTCGTCCCACTCTGTCCTTTCCCACTCCACATCAAAAATGTCAGGTCTAGGTCAGTCGATGAAAGCAAAACATGGTTAGGATACATGGGGAAAGTCTCCGTAGTAATTAGTTGCAAAATTCCAGCCAAGAAATGTCGTGTCAAGCCCGACTACTTAATTTACAAAGGATAATGAAGAACACTACAGAATTTCAATTGCAGATAACAGAAAAAATCCAGGTCTGCTCTAAAGAACAACAACAAAGATGCAAGTGTCCGAAGCCTCAGGTGACAATTGTTTATCGGAGACACAAATCAATGGCATAAGGAATTCTCTCAGTTCCATAGGATAAGCTAGATGAAAGAATTGAGCTGATGGAGAATGTATATGAAAAATATGATAAGTCGATTTTAGTCGATGATGACCTTATGAATTGCTTCCAGTTTCTGACTCTAAAGAGAGAGGTCTACATAGAATAAATCTAGAAGGAAGGTGGCACCAGAATAGCTAGAGTCGGGGAGGATTTCAAAGGATTGCAGATGTCGACACTAATCAACTTGAGAAGTTTACCAGTCTTCGGCACTTAATTGGCTTCCATGCAATGTACCAAATTATTGGCTAGTAGAATGCATGGGGGGTCCCTGTGGCTCGAAAAGGAGTACCCAATTCATGGAGATGATATTCATCATCTCATAGGGTTGTTCACCAGAGGAAATGCGGTAAACACAACATTCCAAGTAGGTGCCAAAAGAGTGAAGAAATAGGGAGAGGAGAATTATTATGCAAAATATGGAACAGAGTGAGGCGGAAGGGGGGTATATTAACATGATTAGAAAAATTGACATAAGATTCGCCTGCTACATCATAGCAGGAAATATCATGAGACACTTCGCGAGGAATAAATGCACTTACACATAATTTTAGTTGTGGAGGACTTCTACAATGGGGAGGTGCTCAACGGGTCTGCTTTCGTCTTAAACGAGCTATTTGAGGCATGTGAAGATATTTACGGGCAGAGTACCAATTTCTTCTTTGGGTACATACTGATGTCTCTAGTGATGTGGAAATGGCAGCCACCAACAGGGAGAGAGATTATGCCTATCATTGAAGGACAACTATTAGCACTTCGATACAAGCCATGGAGAGCTTCGGGGGATCCGCGCACTAAAGTGGTTAATGAAGAAGCTTTCAAAGAATGGTATGAGATAATGCTAATCACAATCAGGTTGACGCAAAGGGTACCCAAACCTCTGCTAGATGAGTTCTCTAAGGAAATATGGTTAGCCTCGCATGGGCACACCTACCTTCAACCACGATGCGTCCATCCTGACACCTTCAAGATGAGGCCACAAAAATTTGTTTTGAATGAAGAGGCACTCCATAGTGAGGTTGGATCATGGTCAAGGGTCGCTTGCAAAATCACTCAGGGGAAGTACAAATATCTGTTCGGAGGCTTGAAGCCACAGTTGCAAGAGTGATAAGTAGGGGAAAGCAGTAGAAAGAGGCCAACTAAAGATGACCTTCACCTAATGGTGTTGCGAATGGAAGAGAAATTTTTTCCGTTGAGGCAAACAATAGCAAGTTTCAACGAGAAATCAAGTGAGGTGAACCAGTCATTGCAATTTCATGGTTCCACTATGTTTTCGCCAATTATTACAACTTTGTTGGCTATGGAAATCCCTACTTGGGGTGCTCGCACCCCGTCCCACCGAATAGTCCCCAAGCCCACGAAGAAAAGAGTCATTTGGAATCTAACCATTAGAAAGGCAAGAACTATCCCCGTAGTTCAAATCGTCGACCTTAATAATGAGGCCGGACAGTTAGTCTTTGCATCCCCAGTAGTCGAAGAAATCCCCCCCCCCCCCCCCCCTCTGCTATCCTACCTCAGTAGCAAGAATATTCCCCTCACATGGCCTCCACTTCCGCAACCCTATCAGAAACCCTTCCTTCTGGCACTCGATGAGAAACTCTAGAGATGGAATTTGAGTCAACAAATCAGGATAGAGGGGCACCTCTGCTAGCAACACCCAATAAATTTTTCTAGTGTCTCTACTCTTTGGGTCAAACCCACTCTAGGAGAAAGGACCAACCACAATTATTCCAAAGGAGGGAGGGAATGAGCCGTACTAGTCACTTTTTCCTATAAATTTCCCTGTGGTCCCTAACACTAATAGCATTCCTCCCACTCCCTAGTTCACTCCACAGTCACAACCCATTCATTCACCCACCTCCCACTTTGATAAATCCATAGCCAACGGCCTACCAATATAAAATAATTTTCCAGAACCAAGAAGCATGGAAAAGATTTACATTATAGGAATTTCAACAATTATTTATGAATAAAATTATGTATAACTCTAGGAAATACAAGTCAATTAATGATCCCCATGTTATGAAATATTATGTAAACCATAGTTACCAAATTCGATTTGATATTGAGAAAAAAATAGATTTTTTAAAATTCAATATGGAAAAAAATTGGGTGTATACATCTTTCATCCTCAAATATATTATTTTTTAATATTTAAAAAATATATTATATTTTTTAGTATTTGAAAAAAAATGAAATAGACAATTATAATATTGAAAATGTCAAAAATCCCCTTAAAAATTGTTGTCAATGATATATGTTGCAAATATGTTTATATATTGAAACAAAATGCCTAGTTTTACATCAAAATAACACATTATGAGAATTTTAGTATTTATCTGTATATCCAACCATACTATAAATTATATGATGCCTAGTATAAACTAAACTTCTTACAAATTCCACATTATAGTGAACAATATAGATTCCATATTACTCCGTAGATTTATGTTTGGAATGTGATCATATATTAAGTGCGTATAAACATTCTATCAAAATATACATTTATATCCTCAATTATTACTACTTATTTATCAAACTAAATTAAATTATATTTTGTAATAAGTAACAATAATATCTATTGCTTTTAATTACTAATTATTTGTTAGTATGATTAAACCACTCTTTATTTAGTACTTGATTCCTTGCTAATATG
Organism: Pinus taeda; assembly: GCA_000404065.3. Taxonomy (NCBI): domain Eukaryota; kingdom Viridiplantae; phylum Streptophyta; class Pinopsida; order Pinales; family Pinaceae; genus Pinus; species Pinus taeda. The sequence goes on from APFE030944537.1 coordinate 161,291, forward strand.
ATTAAACCACTTGTTAATATTACAATTTAGGACTGAGTCAAATTTATAATAGAAAAATCCACTATATGTTAAACCCATTAATGTTATAAATCATAAATGATGACTGAAGCAAGTGTTGTGTTATGTGTCTCAACCAACTGTTGTGTTATGTATGATGTACGTACAAATCTACTAGATAAATTTGGAAGGAAGTGCAAGACTCCCCAAGAGGTTTTACTAACAAAGCTGCAAGGAAGAAAATTCTCCCTAAATAGCTTGGGCTCCCATGCCAGTGATAATGGCCCAACTACAATCAGCTTGTTACTATTGTCCAATGCTACCACCACGACCACCATTGTTGTTGTTTCTACCACTATCTACAGTCACTATCGTTGCTACTATTATCTACACCCATTGCTATCATTGTTGTTGTTATCACTATCCATGCCCACTACTGCGGCTACGACTATCTATACTCACTCCTACTGCTACCACTACCAAACTCATGATTGTTGATGATTCCACTACTGTTGTTCTCATGCTGCAATTGAAAATGTCCTCAACACTCTCATATTATAATAAACATTTGTCATCATCACAACCCTAAAGAGTCAACATATAACATCTCTCTCACATGAATAATATTTTTGGAACATGAATAGTATTGTTGTCACAGGAATGTAACAAAATATTCCTTAATAATTTCTCAATCCCTTCGTCATGTTTCCACACATCTATGATTATTTCATATAGTACCATTGTTATGTTATGTAATACCCCTCTGTTGGAAACATTACTATTTTCTATTGTGTGCTAAAAATAAACAATGATGACAGAAAAGACATGTAGGATGATGATGTAATTTTGTATCTAAATGTTTTATAAATAAATAAGTAATAAATTGGAATGACCTGGAAATTGATCACTTGTAGATGAGATTTTTGGAAGTAACACTTCCTTGTAATGTGTGAATTGTCATTGTGAGTCCCTAGGTGGAAATCTAGAAGTAGTCAGTTTCCTATGTGTGAGTTGTAATAGCTCTCTAGGTGTGTCATTTCAGTGATCTAGGTACTATAAATATGTAACCCTTGAGATCAATAAAATACAAGTTCTGTGATTTGTGTTGTGTGTACAATCTCTCTCACTCTCTTCAGATTTCTAACATGGTATCGGGGCCTATTCTAGCTTGAATCTCTTATAAGAGGTCTAGGAAAATGTGAGAGAGCCTTGAGTGTTATTGTCTCTATACATATATATTAGGCATGTGAGAATTTATTTTTTGTTTGTTATGAATTTTTTTTCAAGTGGGATATTTTCATATGTATGTGTAAATCTGGAGATTATGTTGTATGGAGTGATTGTTGTGAGCCAACCTTCAAAATATTCCTCTCGCTACAAGTTTTGATTGAAAATGGCGATTGTGATGGAAAAAATCCAAAAGAGAGCATAGGATTATCTCAAGGGAGTGAGCGTCTTAATAGGAGATCGACTAGTGACATCAATGTTTCACCCTAAAAAGGAGGCAAATAATTTTTGCAAAGTCCGAAGCCCGGATCCTTTACCTCCTGGGCATTGGAAGAGAGCTTTGTCGCAGTGACCAACCGTCGAATCTAGTGCTACCCATCATTGCTTGAATTGGGAGGGGGAGGGTTATAGCTCCAAATCTCACCCTTGATATTTGTGATGCTGCATTTATGGCCTACGGCAACCCCTCCTTCCAGGCCTAGTCCAAATACTTAAAAAACAATGTTTTACTCCCTGTACGTGACATTTCCCTGAGCTAAACGTGTGTGTACACGGGTCAGTGTATACCCAACCCACGTATATGTCTTAAAACACTTAAAGAAATTAAATCTTCTTAATTTTGGGCGGAGATCACGGGTTTTACCTGTTGATTACCTATTAGTGCCCATGGCCCAACTGTTCCCAACGAATTCCCAACTAAAAAACTACTTTGGGAGAAGTATAAAAAGGCTTCAATGGGAAGGCCTAAAGGAGAAGAGAATAGAGAGAAAAATCACTCTGCTGAGATTATCCCTGATCAGGTCTAAAGATCCTTGTGCTTCCAGCACTTTCCCCATTATAGGAAACCCTTGTTTCCTTGAGCTATGATGTCTTTCCACTAGTTGAGATATCCTTGAGTGAGTCATGGAAGGAGCTTGTTGAAGACTTGG
>APFE030944564.1:0-18603 GCA_000404065.3 Pinus taeda
AAGGTGGACACACCACATGACTCAACATAAGATGCAAATATAAATGCAAATTTGGATGCTCAAAATGATGTAACATTGGATGCAAGAAATGGTGTTAAAAACGACGCAAAATTGGATGCAACAAATGACGCAAAATATGGTGCAAAATGAGATGGGAAAAATGGAGACAAATCAAACGTAAATGTAGACGTAAAAATGGTTCAAAAAAAGATGCAAAGTTGGGCACAAAAATGGATGCAAAATTTGGTGCTAAATCAAATTCAACATATGGTGCAAAAATAGAAGCAAAAACTAGTGTAAGACTAGATACAAAACCTGGTGTAAGACTAGATGCAAAAACTGACACAAAATGGATGCAGAAAAAGACGTTAAATTGGAAGCAAAATACAGTGTAAACTTGATGCAAATGATGGCGCAAAAATGGAAGCAAAGAATGACACAAAATAGGAAGCAAAAGACAATGAAAAATAGATGCAAAAAATGACACAAAACTAGAAGCAAAACCTGTCATAAAATAAGATGCAAATCTTGGTTCAAAATTTGACGCAAAAAATGATGCATAGTTTGGTGCAAAAAATGATGCAAAATCTAGAGTGAAAAAGGATGCAAAATCAGACGCAAAAAAGGACGCTTTAAAAATTGTACAATAGAGCCAGATTTAGCGCCAGGTTGCTCATCACAATTACAAAAAAAATGCACTAAAATCTGGCGCAAATCGCTGGTTTTGTTGTAGTGTCTTCATGGTTTAGCAGAGCCGAGTAGAGTAGAGCAGAGAAAAATAGAGCTCAGTAGATCAAAGCATAGCAGAGAAGCGCAGATCACTGAAGGGAGAGATAGTACAGTCAGACATATGGAACAACGGATGGAGTTTTCCCTAGTTGAGAGGGAGTGTTAAAATTGACAACTAGGGCCAAACTCCATGTTGGTCATCTTGTTTATGGGGGCTGTTATTTTTCTTGGATCCCTCTCATCAAGAGGTGTAGGATTGATCTAAATATCATCCAATTCTGATAAGTATTTATGAAGATATAAATTTATTTTGATTATGGACAAATTGTCAAGTCGGCAAGCAACTTATGTAGGCTCAGAAGCCTAATATTCATGTCTATTCAACCTCCATGTTTTAGTATAAATAGAAGAGGACTTGAAGTCATTTCTCACACACACACTCACTCTTGTAATCTCACTTCATCCTGTTTTGGGTTTGATGAAGACGAAAGCTAGAGGGAGTGCCCTAGGGTATACTTTTCCCTACATAACATGCCCTAGATCTAAATGCAGTCATGGGAGAATAAGCTCTACGTTGCTTACAAAAATTCGGAAAAGCAGGAATTGCCAGAAAAGTCGAAAAAGCCGGAAAAGCCGGAACTGTCGGAAAAGTTGGAAATGCCGGAACTGCCAGAAAAGCTGGAACTACCGGAAAGGCTGGAAATATCGGAAAAGCTAGAACTACTGGAACTGTTGGAAAAGCTAGAAAAGCTGAAATTGCCGGAAATGCTAGAAAAGCCGGAACTGCTAGAAAATACAAAAAGCTAAAAATGCCATAAAAGCTGGAAATGTCGGAACTGCTGGTACTAGTAGAAAATTCGGAACTGCCAAAAAAGCTGAAACTACCGAAAAAGCCGGAACTGTCGGGACTGCCAGAACTGCCGAGAACAACCGAAACTACTAGAACTGTTGGGAATAGCTGGAACTGTTGGGAATTACCGAAACAGCTGGAGCATCTGTCTCCGAAGGAGAGAAGCATGCAAAGGACAACTAAATAACATTGGGACAGTTGTAGCAGCAAATACACCAAGCATGCAATGTTACAACTAGCATGCAAGGGACAACTAGCATGCAACAACAAGCATGCTAAGGACAACAAGCATGCTAGGGACAACAAGCAAGCAAGCTGCAACTAACACATAAGCTAGGATGGCAAACATGGTGCAACAATTGCACGTAATGCAGTATAGTGATGGGTACAATCATGATTAATGAAGCGTGATGAGATGTAGCATAGTGATTATGGGTGTAGCATGGTGCAGTGTGGTGAGGTGTAGCATGATGATAAAATGCAGCACAATGACAGGTGAAGGACTCACCTTGGAGAATTAGTTGAAGCAGCCTGTCTTCAACTGATCTCATGTATCATCTTCTTAGAGATGATCTATGCTCTTATCTAGATAAGTCAAAGTTTTGACTTCTGTTGTAAATGTACTATCTCTCTCTCTCTCTGTGCTGAACTATTGAAGAACATATCAGAATAATTGATTAAGGGTTTCCCCGCATTGGGGTTTGTCACTGGCTAGTGCCACATCCTTTGTCCTCTTGTCTTGGCCTGTCTTCTGCGATTTATATTTATGTTATATCTGCAATTTACTTTAATGCTAATGTGATTGCTAATCTAGATAAGATATTGAGATAACTTTGAAAATTGAAATAAATTGCTCTAGCATAGAACATAACTAAAATTAACACAACCTAACTTGAGTGAGAGGTGGAGGTTTTCGCTATATTTGTAAGTAGTTTTGGGTAACATCTTGATTTCCATGTTATAGAGATTTTTCTTATGCATCAAACAATCAAACATAGCCATGCTTTCAATGAGGGAAAGGCTAGCCTCAGTCAAGAGGATAGGATAGGGAGTATTACCTTTAATATTGAGGTTGTAGCTAATAAGTTGCTTTTGTATCAACTCAATGTTCCTCTACGATTCTATATATATACTACAACCCCAAACCTCACATCCATATAAAATAACAAGGGTGACGAGAGTCTAAAAAAAGATTTTTTTTTACTCCAATCCCATAGATTAAGCATCTTGCAATTGTTTTCAAGGTCATAGCAAGCTTTCAAGCCACTAATAATCCTTTTCTAAATGCTATAATACCAGTTGAGCTCATGATGAATACTAATACCTACACATTTATATGAAGAAACGTTCTCTAAGTAATTGTTATCATAATTAAATTGTCATTGTTGGTCCTTTTGGATTTAATTAGCATGACTTTATTCTTGTTGGTGTTAATAGTCATGCACATCTTAGAGTAGTAATCATGGAGAATTTTAAGCTACTTGTCAAGATCCTCATGGATTTTAGCTAGAAGAACACTATCTCCAGCATAAAGGAGACGAGTAATGATCATATCAAGAATCTTTGTGCTAGGACACCCCACATCTTCCAAATACACTTTTACTTTATCAATGTAAATGCAAAAAAAGGTAGGGGATAGGGGACACCCTAGCTTAATGTGGATGTTGCATTTAATCTTTTTAGACCACGTCTTAGTAATTTTAAGCTTGAAGACAACGTTCTCATACAGTTGGATCACAATGATCCTCAACTCAAGAGGAACCCTTATCTCCTCCAGTCTTTGTCATAAATTATGCCAAGGAGCCATGTAGAAATCTTTTTTAAAGTCAACAACGAAACACAAGAGATCACTTTTACTATTACGAAAATCCTTGGAAATGATCCAAAAATTGATAAGATGGTCAATAGTTGAGTGATGTCTCCTAAAACCAACTATCCTTTTAGCTCTTTACCATGACGTTCAATCCATATGCTAACATTATTTTCGAAAATGAGCCCATATAGTTTGGCTAACATGTGGCTAATCATAATGGTCCTATAATTAAAGGGAATGTCTTTTACCCCACTTTTAAGGATAGGCACAATCAAGATTTGTCTCCAAGGCTTAGGGAAGTTGTATTTTACTGCCAAATTGAGAAGCTTGTGAATACGAGGAATGTGGATCTATAGCATCAGATCTGCAATGTGATCAAAAGGTTGTTGAATCTCACTGTGATAAGCCACAAGTGGATGATGTCTGTGAAGAAGTCATAGAAGCAAGACAAAACGAGCAAGTTGATGCTTACGAACCCAACTATGCACAACTACGAGTGGATGAAGATTTGATATATCCAACCACAAAGCTCGCTTATGAAATTCTGGTCAATCAAGCAATAAATCTTGTTGACAATGAAACTGCCATTGGAGCAGTTAATGCTATTGTGAATCCAATCAAACTATTAATATTATTGATGTAAAATTCGATGTAGAATTATTGGGTAATGATGAATGGTTGCAGGTGATGCAACAAAAACATCATATAGACATTATGTTATTCAGTGAAAAAAGCCCACTTCAGTCTGTGGAAGACAACCTGTCTACAACAACAAAGGTTAGTACACAAATCTGTGGAAGACAACCTGTCTGCAACAACAAAGGTTAGTACACAAATGGAAGAGACAAAAAAGGAAGTGCACCAGGAGAAAGCTCTCATTTCGAAGCAGAAATAGCATAACCAATCTAGTTCTCCAAATATGTTTAATTCTAATGTAGTGTGCAGGTAAAAAGAATGATTATGAAGAAGAATTATATTTCCTTGAAGCATGGCTTGCAATGCCATGCCTTGATGAGGTTTGCATAGAAGTTGCAGAGATGAATGTAAAAGACAACATGCATAATGAAGAAATTAATGAAATTTTCAGATATTGGAGTCGTGAAGAGACGAAATTTTATTATGATGTTATTTTGCATCAGATTGATGAAAAGTGCACTATAGAAGATAATATGTGCGAGCAGCCCACATACAAGTCATTTTTTTAAGAGTCTAAGATATGCTCAACTTGGAAGAATGCAAGATCTGCACCAGGAAACGAAGAATCTGAAATTTGAAGCCTACTACAACAAGAAGACAAAGTTAAAAGGAAACGAAGAATCTGAAATTTGAAGCCTACAACAAGAACACAAAGTTGAAAAAATCTAGAAGCCTACAACAAGAAGACAAAGTTGAAAAAATCTAGAGGCTATAGGATTTGGAGAAAGATAATATGAAAAGTTGACTCCAGTCATTTATTACTTATGTTTCCAATCTAATCTTATTTAACTTATCGTAATACTAAAAAGAAAAAGTCATGTCCTCCCCTCTACCAATTGTCTCTTATATAAACTTATGGTGATAGACGTCCTAGTAAGTATTATGATGCCATTAATGACTTGAGATGGCAATATAAGGAAGGATCTAGATGGATGCACATCAATGATTTCTAAGGGAGGCTACGATATTACTATTGATGTCTCAACTACAACGAGACAGGGATTTTTCGAAATGTACTTCGCTACTCAATTAGGTTCTTGTATTCCTCTCAATGTTTTTTCCATCTTTCTGAGGTGGAAAGGACAAGGTCCTCATGAGCTAGTCTCCCCCATTATGATTGATTCTATAAATTTGTTTGATTGGAAAGATAGTTTTGAGGCTTAGTTTTATAAAGAGGTTGCACTACTTGAATGGATGTGGAGAAGTGTTGTATCGAAATTAGTTTCGTTATCTAATGAATTGATCCCCTTCTTTCTTAATCTACCTCCTACCAGTCACATTGTGTTATAGGTATTCAACATTGTTCTTCTTCCTACTTGCACTCTCTCTTGGTTTCGCTGGCAGTATTTTCTCAATTTCCTAATAACCTTTTCTCAACCTTCTTTTTCTACTAGTGTCCTATTTTCAATTCCTTTTACTTTGAATGTATCCTTTCTCTATTCCATTTGTGTTTATCCATTTGCCTCAAACACTCGCTTCACTGGTATTACTATGCTTTTCTACTCTTTCACCATTTTAAGCTCCAACTCTTTCCCCTTCCACCATGCCTAGGAAATGAGCCTGTATCCATAGGGGATCCTCAAGGAGAATTGAAGGAGGTGACCAGGCTCACCATCAGGCTCATAGGGAAGCTCTTTTCTTTCACCTACACACCCCACTTAAAATACAAGAGAAAATTCTTCAAGCATCTGTAGAGGTTTTAGCTAACAAGTATGAATTCATGGACACTAAATTAGTGGCTTTTGTCCCCTATTGGGTGTGAGATACTATGCACACCAAAATCTAAAACAACCAATACTTGCATACTATTGACTTTAATAGTATACGAAAGTTGTTATGGGAAAATTCCTCCTCAAGAGGCACTAGGAAAATGTGAAATTCCTCTATAGATTATGATTTGCAGACTAAACATCATGATATGGTTCTATAGTTGGTATGTAATTAAACCCTCCTACTTCATGTGAAAGTTCGATGTATCTGAGCACCCCAAGGGATCTAGTTGATGTGTCAACTTGCTCCTAACATGTTTTGATGGCCAACATATCTTGTTTTCATATCAATCTTACTCCTTGTGGAGTAGTGAGTTATTTGGCTTCTATTAGTTTTTTATGTTTTCCTAGGAGGTCTCAAGGCCATTTTTCTGCACTTCTATATAGACTAGCTAATCTCAATACTAAATGCACCCTACCTCATTGGTTATGAATCTATTTAAGCTATGTAGATTATACGACTAAAAACATTAGATTTCATCGCTAATATGATTTTCTAGTGGTGAACCATGGGGATAAAATATTATTATGGATGGATTTTGATAAAATTTGTTTGTGGATGAATCTTGGTTCTAGTGATCAACTCTAGAAGGATACAAAACAAAAATATAAATTATAAATTATTTTCTTATTAATTAAATAAATATTACTCAATAACACATTAATATAGTGCTAATAAAATTTGTAATTTTATTAAATTAAAAAAAGGCAAATAATTAGATACACAAAAAAAACTATGTTTATGTCATGGATAAAATTTTAAAGATCATGTTTATGTCATGGACAAAATTTAATTTGAAGTGAGTAGTCACAGCTCACCTATGTGTTTGCAAAATGTTTGCTCCATTTTTATTTATAGATAATAATTGGTATTGTTTTATAATCTATCGAGTAGATAACAATGTACTTATATTAATATAATATACATATATATGTTGAATAATATTAGTATTTTGATTATTAATTTAAATAAAATTATATAGAAAATTTAAATATTTTTCGTAACAATGAATTGTTTTTGAAAAGTTATAGTTGACAAAACTTAAAAAATTGAAGTATTTCAAATTTTAGTAAGCTTTATAGTTTTTATACTATAACAAATAATACTACCACACTATGTTTAACATTTAAAGAAAATTTATTAAAAAGTACACGTCAATAAAATGTTAATGAAATATGTGATCTTATTGAGCTGAAATAAACAAAAATGATTTAAATTTGCTCTATTGCAAAACATGTTGTACATATAGAAAGTAGTTTTTGATGGCTGTTGAGTCCACAAACTTAATGTGGGTAATGACCATTTATCAATAGACAAAGAAATATAATACACTTTTGCAATTTTTTCTTTGATATTTTTGTTCATAAAAAATAAAGAAGAGTTGTTTTATGATATATCAAGAAATTAATGAAGTCTTTTTGGTATAATTTAGAGAGATGTATTAACATATATTATTATTTTACTTATTAATTTAACCAAAGTTATCTCAAAAATTCAAATATTTTCCAAAATTTTACTTAAATAAAAACTTATATCATTATCAAATAATATCTTTTAAAGTTCTATGATCTTAAATGTATAAAAAAATCTTGCAATGTATTAACTTAGGTAAATTAGAAAGTTTAACCTAATTTAAAATATAAATAATACTTACCAAACTATTTACCATAACTCACCCATAAAACTAACCTATATTTATAAACTGAATCTAGGTAAAATTTATGTAGTTTGTCTCATAAAAAACAATTATAATTATTAAATTCAAAAAGTGTGATAATTGAAACCAAAACTAAAAATGCCTTGATTCTTTCTTTGAAGTATATTTCCGATACAAAGTTTAGGAGTCCCTTCATGAATGAAATAGGAAAGGACAACAAAGAACGTAATTAAGACACAAAAAAATAAGTTAATAGAACAGAGTTGGAAAACCCAAAAAAGATAATCTAGAAGAGCTCCACAGTGGCCAAATAGTAGAGCCACGGACATTGAATTCACTGGTGATGAAGCCGAGGGAAAAGCCCTTTGATAATTTAATATTGAATTTACTTGCTGGCCATTGGGTTTGTTGAAAGAACTTCATATTCTAGAGGGTAGAACTATAAAGCCAGCGTAAGCGATTAAGCCATAAAAAAAACCTTCCATAATTGAATATTGAATTCACCCTATAATTATAATTATCCATAGAAAATTTTAATCTTAATTTTAAATTAGAATAATTCTAAATTTATTCAATATTTAAAGACTAATTTTTATATATAAATTTCTTTTAAAATGTATTATTTAGGAAATTTAATTCTCATCACTAACACTTAAATCACCGTAAATTGAAGTAACGTGTAAAATACAATATTTAAAAATACAAGACATCTTGCTAAATATCCAATATCAAATGCTGAGAAAAGAAAGAAAAGATATTAGACATACAAATTATTACGAGTTTTTGTGTACTTCTAATCTCTGCGTGCATTCCAGAAACATGCGTATATTCTTAATAATATTCATACACTCTGGAAACAGGTTAATTTTTTATCATGTGAATGATAATTAATAACTATGTAGTATAAACTCCCAACTTTTATCAGATATTGTTACCAGCATCTCAAGAAAATCCACCACAAACATATCAATTAGATTATTAGAAAAAAAAAAGAAATTATCATACTCAATATTTATAAAAATATATATATATATATAAATTTTAAAATCAATTATTAAGAAATAAAAATAATAAATTCATACACAATTTTTATAAATAAAAAAATATATATATATTTTAAAATTAATTCATTCTATCTGTCTTCCTGTCCAGGCACCGATGCATACAACATGATTCTGTAGAAGATCGCTAAATATATAGATGCGCCGGGCGCTTGCATTATTTGCCAGCTGAGGAATGAAATGGGAAAAGCTATGTATTATTTTCCAGCTGAACGGTGATCATTTCTCAGTTCCTCAGATTTGTGATTTTTTCTAAACTCCTTTACCGGTTGCGGATTTGTCGCGAGGCATACCGGGATGCAATTGAAGTTCAGATAAATTGCCAGAGTTTATTGTGTCATGATCAACTGTAGTATCATGTTCCTGATAAGTCAGGAAATGTTAGCGATCCTTAATAGCTCATTCTTAGCAACAGAATAAAGAAATCAGAAAGAAATAAAGAAATCAGAATGAAAATAAACAAAGCAATCAGAAAGAAAATAACCGAATTTGGAGCTATTATTAACTCGTTACCTCAGGCATCACAGAAGCCGATATCCGTTGTGTAGGGAGAATTTCTGGCAAAAATGCTTCGGAAAAGTTAAGGAAGTAGACACAAAATGGTTGCATTGATAAACAAATAAATGCGAGAAAATAGAAAACAAATATCATAAAACAAGAAAATTCTTACCTCTCATCTCCTGTACAGGTTGCGGGTTCACGCGAGAGGGTTGTCCTGTAAATAACTTGAGAGCCGTTATATCGTCATTATCATCCGACGTAGTAGCATCTCCCTGAAAACCAACCAAATATTAGCGATCCATGAACAGTTCATTTGTAGCAACTCTGATTGATATTCAATGTAGTGATAAATTAAAAAATAAAAAAGAACATAACACGATATGGAATAATAAATGGTAATATTAACTCATTACCTCTGGCGTGACGATGGCGATGGCGGATTGCTGCAGTGTAGGGAGAATTTCTGGTGAAAAAGCATCAGAATCGTTAAAGGAGTAGACACAAATGTATTGCATTGAATAAAAAATAACAAGTATGAGAAAATAGCAAAGTACTGCCTATAGTTATAGTGAAGTATAATGTTTGTGATTTTTTTTTGGGACATTGCAGGACGTATCCAAGAGTTTACCATCTGTGTGCAATGTGCCTGCCAAAGAAGGTTGTTGAACAAACTGGTTGATGGCCGCCTCTCTCTCTTGTTTCTGCCTCTCTTCTTCCTTGAGTTTAGCTCTACGATTTTTAAACCAGTAGATAATATTATGGTCCTCAACGTTGCCATGCTTCCGTAGTTGATTGAGAATCTCGTTTCTTTTGTTACGGTTGGGAAAGTGGATTCCTTTAGCGAATATGGAGTTCAGTTCGGCTTTCTGATTAACTGTAGGACACCATTTAGTCTTCTTGGTGGGACGACGTTGTGCCATGTCTCTGTTTCCTTGATCCACTATTTTCCCAAAAGCTCCTGTTCAAACACTTCCTAAGAAGAATGCGATGAGTGGGTGTGGATTGAAAGCCAAGGAAAGAAATGGGATCGCAGTAAGATCCAGGTTCCAAGAATGGCGTAAGTTACATGCAGCAGATTTTAGCCGTAGATGGAGATGACCATGCGAGTTGTCAAGTTGTCTTTGACTTACAATGACTCAAAGAAAGAGACAACCAAAAGCGAGCTATTTAATTACATTTAAAGCTTTACTGGTTGGAAAGGAACTAGGAGATCCATACCCGTTATTTAATCGCATTTGAGTCTTAACAGCCCCTTCCTCGTTCGTATATCCAATTATGAATCTGGGTTACTTGTAACAACCAGCAACTTATTCCCTGGATACGGATGATATGGGATGTACTAACACCCAAAGCTATTCCGATGATATAGGTTTTACCACGTTCTAACTTCAATGTGCTGTGCAGTTTGCGGCTCCTTTCCTCTTGCTCACATTAAATGTTCTGGGCCGTTCTTGCATCTATCGCTAACAACCAAAACACGTGATACACGAATAAAACTTTCGAGTTCGCCTAAGCTTTGACAGTTTACCGTCAAAATCACGGTGAATTTGAACCATAATTTCGTTATAAAGACGAGCCATGATCGTTATAACGACGAGCCATGATGTACGAAATGACAGAAAAGACATGAAACGTACTCGCCATGAAACCCTAGGTTTGTTGCATGTGGGAAATATTTGTGTTTATGATATTAGTAGATGTGACCGTGTAACATGATCCGATTGGGATTTAGAATTTGTTTCCCAAAAAAAAGATGTCGTTAAATAAATCATTATCAATTTAAAATGTCTTAAGAAAATGGAAATTCAAAGCATAATCTTACTTGCGTTTTAAAAAATATTAAAATTTCCATGCCGTTAGGACTGTTCGGTAAGTAATTATTATTTAATATCAAAATAATTTTTAATGAATGGCGAACTAAATTATTTTTAACAGTCTTATATTAAAATAATTTTGTATTAAATTAAATATTTATTAAATTTTAAAATGATGATGATTAAACTCCATTGAGATTAATGAGGTCTATGAGACCCAAAGAAAATAAATAAATTTAGATTTTTTAATATTTAATTTTATGATCAAATAGAAGAGAAATAAGCATTTCAAGATTACTATAGTTTTTCTTAGTCAACAAGTCAAGCACGTTAATAAGAATGGATGAATGTCACTAAGAGCCGGAAAATCCAAGAGAAAGTGTTTTTCATCTTTAATTCTCTTAGTAAGAGCTGAACAATCCAAGAAAACGTGTTTCTCATCTCTCTTAGTATCGTGTAATTGACAAAATCTTTCTTCCCAAGCTGTTTTGGGAATATATCAACACTTGGTCTCACTTTGAAGCTCATGGGAATTGGTTCTTATCTTTACAATGTTTATTTTCTTCTTTTCACTGGTCAAAACATAAAGAGATAATTGTGGTTAGCTAGAGTGGGGTTGGTCACGTCCTTATAATGCCTTTGCTTCCTTTTCCCCTCTAGCTCCTTATCGTCCCACAAGTTGTCCTTAAATTTGAAAGAACAGTATTTTAATATTATCTTTATTCCCTAAGATAATCTCCTCCTTCAACCCCCAATAGCCGAGCCATCTAGGAATCCTTGTGCCAACCTATTAAAATTGGCAACTAGGACCAAATTCCATGTGGGTCATCTTATTTATGGCAGTTGATATTTTTCTTGGGTCCCTCTCATTGAGAGGTGTAGGATTGATCTAAAAATCATCCGATTCTGATAAGTATTTATGAAGATATGAATTTATTTTGATTATTGACAAATTGTCAAGTTGACCAACAACTTATGTAGGCTCAGAAGCCCAACAGTGATGTCTACTCAACCTCTACGTTTTAGTATAAATAGAAGAGGACTTGAAGTCATTTGTCACACACACACTCACTATTGTAATCTCACTTCTTCTTGTTTTGGGTTTGATGAAAATGAAAGCTAGAGGGAGTGCCCTAGGGTATACGCTGCCCTAGATAACATGCCCTAGATCTAAATGCAGTCATGGGAGAATAAGCTCTACATTGCTAAAAACAAAGCCGAAAAAGTTGGAACCACCAAAAAAGTCAGAATTGTCGGAAAAGCTGAAAAAGCTAGAAAAACCAGAACTGTCGGAAAAGCTGAAAAAGCTAGAAAAACCAGAACTGTCGGAAAAGCCGGAACTGCTAGAGAAGACGGAACTGCCAAAAAGGCCGAAAATGCTGGAAAAGCCGGAACTGCCAGAAACATCTGAAAAGTTGGAACTATCGGAAAAGCTGGAACTGTCGGAACTGTCGGAAAAGTTGGAAAAGCCAAAACTGCCGGAAATGCCGAAAAAGTTGGAAATGTTGGAAAAGCTGGAACTATCGGAACTGCCGGAACAGACGGAAAAGCCGGAACCAGAAAACCCGGATATGCGAGAATTGCCGGAAAATCTGGAATTGCCAGAAAAGCCGGAACTGCTAGGATTTCCAAAACTATCAGTAACAACTGGAACTGTCGAAACTGCTGGGAATAGCCGAAACTATCGGGAACTACTGAAACAACTAAAGCATTTGTCCTTGAAGGAGAGAAGCATGCAAGGGAAAACTAACTAACATTGGGACAATTGTATGGTACTTAGCAGCAAATACACCAAGCATGCAATATTACAGCTAGCATGCAAGGGACAACTAACATTCAACAACAAGCATGCTAGGGACAAAAAGAATGCTAGGGACAACAAGCAAGCAAGGTGCAACCAACTCATAGGTTAGGATGGAAACATGGTGCAACAATTGCACAAAATGCAGTACAGTGATGGGTACAGTCACGATTAATGAAGCGTGATGAGATGCAACATAGTGATGATGGGTGCAACATGGTGCAACGTGGTGAGGTGCAGCATGATGATGAAACACAGCACAATGATAAGTGAAGGAGTCACCTTAGAGGATTAGTTGAAGCAACATGTCTTCAACTGATCTCATGTATCATCTTCTTAGATATGATCTATGCTCTTATATAGATAAGTCAAAGTGTTGACCTCTGTTGCAAACACACTAGCTCTCTCTCTCTTTGTTGAACTATTGAAGTACATATAAGAAGAATTGATCAAGGGTTTCCCCACATTGGGGTTTGTCCTTGGCTAGCACCACATCTTATGTCCTCTTGTCTTGGCTTGTCTTCTGCGATTTATATTTATGTTCTATCTACAGTTTGCTTTAATGCTGATGTGATTGCTAATCTGGAAAAGATATTGAGCTAACTGTGAATATTGAAATAAATTGCTCTAAGCATGGAACATACCTAAAATTAACATGGAATCAAAGCTGAGGTGAATACAACGCCCAAGTAAGAGTGAAAGGGCAATCACCGAAGGTAGTTGGGAAAGGACAAAAGGATGAATAGATTCATCATCCCTCTTCAAATTCACCAAGGGTGAAGTCAAATTAGAGAATAATATCGGAATGGCGCAGTGAAATATAGCTTAATAAAAGATCATTTCATTGGAAGACACGATCTCAGGGTAGAAGGACAGGCAGATAATAAGTTCGGCCATTATGTGAAGGAGTGTTTGAATGGCAGAGACACATCTCTTGATGAATATAACAATCATTCCAGGGACATCTTCAATGATCAAAGGAATTATAGGTAATGAAGGTCATCAAGGAAATTGCTGACTCTTCAAAGAAAGTAAGGAACCCCAGGTATGAAGAATCAAATGTTGTTTGTAATAAGATAAAGAAGCATTATCTTGTATTGGCCCTTTCCTTTATATTCTTTGGGAATCTGGCTTATTGATTGTAGTGCTTCAAGGCACTTCATTGGATAGATGGGTGCACTCTCTAATTTGGTAGAGATGGAAACAATCATGGGATTGTACTTGGAGTGGATGCCACCTATTCCGGAAGGGGTGTAGGAAATTTTATCCCTCAATTGAATGAGGGTAACTCAATTCATTTACAAAATATCTTTTATGTAGTTGTTCGCAAGAAGAACCTAGTGTCCATTTCAGCAATGGAAGTCAAAGGTTTCAGGGTGGCACTCATCGATGGAAAGGTACGTGTTTGAAAATAGAATTTTGAAGATGTTTTTGAGTTTAGGGTTGTATCAGGTTGCAGGAAGTCCACTGTGGACCATGTCCATTGACACATAGCACTGAAGGTCTGTGAGTCAGATGGTGACGGGGATGCCTGAATTCAAAAACAGCATGAAAGTACATGTCTGAGATGTACCAAAGGAAAATATTACAAGGGAGCCATTCCCCTCATGTAGCAGGTCCACAGGTTTGGAACAACTCGAGGAGTTTGAGATTCATGATCAGGAATCTCATGTATATGAGTGGAAGAAAGCCCTCTATGGCTTGAAGCAAAACTCCCCAAGCATAGTATGAGAGGATTGATAGCTGTCAGATGAAGCTGAGATTCACTAGGAGTGAAACCAATTCAAACCATTACCCAAAGGTTGTGGATGATAGAAATCTCATACCGACACCTTATGGGACAACCTATTTCTGACAAGTGCAGACCCTCTCATTTGCAGAAGTAAGAGGGAGTTGGATTTCGCATGTGGAATGATAAACTGTAAGCCTATGACTACCTTGAGGATATTAACTTTAAAAAATTATATGGTAGTGATGTTGGACCAGATTTGGGAAATGCCTTTGAGTTTCATAAACTCCTTCACATTTCCATTCTTGGTGAACTTCCATCTGGACATATGTTTTGCAGTTAGCATTGTGAGCTTATATTTGGTTGAGCCTCACTCGATTGGTGCCAAGAATCTTCTGAGATATCTTCGGTGCACAATCTCTCATGGATTAAGATACACTACCGGAAATATGAAACTGCATGATTATTCGAATGCTAACTCGGTAGCCAGTGTGGAGGATCACTAGACCACTTCTCAGTGTTGCTTCTCTTTAGATTCCGCTTCGATATCATGGATGAGCAGGAAGTAGAAGTTGGTTGCTATAAGCACCGCCAAGACCAAATACATAGCTACAAGTATGATCTCGTGTGGAGCTGCATGGTTGTAGAAGCTCTTAAGTGATGTTTGTACACATGATGAATACCACTGTGATTCTCTGTGACAACCAGAGGTGGGATTCGATTATTGAGGAATCCCATATTCGATGATTGCTCTAGCAGGTAAACATCAAATATTACCTTATCTATGATATGGTAAGTCGATGAATAAGGAGGCTCCATCGCATTAAGACTGATGTACATGTCACAAACATTTTGTCAAAACTCATGGGAAAGGTCAAATCTATAACTTTCCCGAATGACTTGGAGTCATTGAGGGACCTTCTTATAAGGGTCCTGCATGTTGCATGCATTGAGCTCTAGGAGCTCTAGGGTGCTTGGGGTACTTACTGGAGCAACATACGACCACAGGGTGACTCACGCTCCACTGGTGGTGCACTATGGAACAGGATGAGTCATTCTCCTGTGGGCCAGGATGATTCGTTCTCCGTGGAAACTGTTGAACATGATGATTTGTTCTCCTCTAGGCTAGGATGTTTCGTTCTCCATGGCGACTGTGGAACAGGATGATTCATTCTCCTATGACCGGGATGATTAGTTCTCCCATGGCAACTGTGGAACAGGATGATTAATCCTCCGTGGCGAATATGGAACAGGATGATTAGTTCTCTTTTGGGCCGAGATGATTTGTTCTCTATGGTGACTATGGAATAGGATGATTAGTTCTCCTGTGGGCCAGGATGATTTGTTCTCCGTGGCATCCACTAATAGGATGATTCATTTTCCTGTGGATAGGATTATTAGTTCTCCTGTTGAGGCATCCTACCCATGTAGTCTAGGACTCATGGGAAGTATCTCTCATCTAACCAAGGAGCAGGGAAATGAGGATAGGGACCATAGTAGTACTGTCGATGGACACATCGTTGCATCTACTGTACTCCCTATTCTAGGATGACCTCCATTGATCTGGAATCAATGAAACTGATCTGGGATTAGTATGAGTGGTTTGAGACACTTTCTCGTGACATTGATGTGGGATCAGTATGAGTGGTTTGAGACACTCTATTGTGACATTGATCTGGGATTAGTATGAGTGGTTTTAGACACTCTCTTGTGATATTTATCTGTGATCAATAAAACTGACTTCAGGTTAGTAAGAGTGATGTGACACACTCTCTTTAGATGAAACTAACTTCGGGTCAATAGAGAATGGTATGAGACATTCTCGATTAATTCTTCTTCTTCATGGTTCAGCAGAGCAGAGCAGAGTAGAGAAAAGAAGAGTAGAGCAGGGTAGAGTAAAGCAGAGCTCAACAGATCAAACCAGAGCACAACAGTGTAGGGCGCTAATGGTAGAGATAGTACAGTCGAACATATGGATCAACAAATGGAGTTCTCCCTAGTTGAGAGGGAGTGTTAAAATTGACAAATAGGGCCAAACTCCATGTGGTTCATCTTATTTATGGCAGCTAATATTTTTCTTTGATCCCTCTCATCGAGAGGTGTAGGATTGATCTAAAGATCATCCGATTCCGATAAGTATTTATGAAGATATGAATTTATTTTTATTATGGACAAATTGTTGTGGATGATAGACCTCTCATACCGAAACCTTATGAGGACGACCTATTTTTGACAGGTGCAGAACCTCTCATTTGCAGAAGTAAGAGGGACTTAGATTCCGAATGCGAAATGATAAACTGTAAGCCTATGACTACCTTGAGGATATTAACTTTCAGAATTTATATGGTAGTGATGTTGGACCGAATTCGGGAAATGCCTCCGAGTTTCATAAACTCATTCGCATTGTTGTTCTTAGTGAACTTCCATCTGGACATATGTTTTACAGTTAGCATGGTGAGCTTATATTTGCTTGAGACTCACTGGATTGGTGCCAAGAATCTTCTGAGATATCTTTGGGGCACAATCTCTCATGGATTGAGATACACTACCGAAAATATGAAACTGCATGATTATTTGAATGTTGATTAGGTAGGCGGTGTGGAGGATCACTAGAGCACTTCTTAGTGTTGCTTCTCTTTGGATTCTGCTTTGATATCATGGATGAGTAGGAAGTAGAAGTCGGTTTCTATAAGCACTGCTGAGACCGAATACATAGCTACGAGAATGATCTCGTGTGAAGCTGCATGGTTGTAGAAGCTCTTAAGAGAGTTGTTTGTACACGTAATGAATACCATTGTGATTCTCTGTGACAACTAGAGGTGGGATTCGATTATTGAGGAATATCATATTCGATGATTCCTCTAGTAGATAGACATCAGATATTGCCTTATATGTGATATGGTAAGTCGATGAGCGAGGAGGCTCCATTGCATTCAGACTGATGTACAGGTCGCAGACATTTTGTCAAAGTCTCGGGGAAAGGTAAAATCTGTAACTTTCCCGAACGACTTGTAGTCATTGAGGAACCTTCTTATAAGGGTCCTGCATGTTGTATGCATTGATCTCTGGGAGCTCTGGGGGGCTTGGGGTAATTACTGGAGCAACATACGACCACAGGGCGACTCACCCTCCCCTGGTGGTGCGCTATGGAATAGGATGATGCATTCTCCTATGGGCTAGGATGATTCATTCTCTATGGCAACTGTGGAACATGATGATTCGTTCTCCGTGGCAACTGTGGAACAGGATGATTTGTTCTCTTGTGGTCGAGATGATTAGTTTTCCCGTGGCAACTGTGGAACAAGATGATTAGTTCTCCTCTGGGCCAGGATGATTTGTTCTCTATGGCGACTATGGAACAAGATGATTAGTTCTCCTATGGGCTAGGATGATTTGTTCTCCGTGGCGAATGTGGAACAGGATGATTAGTTCTCCTATCGGCTAGGATGATTTGTTCTCCATGGCATCTACTAATAGGATGATTCGTTCTCCTATGGACAGGATGATTAGTTCTCCTGTCGAGGCATCCTACCCATGCAGTCTAGGACTCATGGGAAGTACCTCTCATCTGATCAATGAGCAGGGAAATGAGGATAGGGAACATAGTAGTACTATCGATGGACGCATCATTGTATCTACCATACTCCCTATGCTAGGATTACCTCCATTGATCTGGAATCAATGAAACTGATATGGGATTAGTATGAGTGGTTTGAGACACTCTCTTGTGACATTTATCTGGGATCAGTGTGAGTGGTTTGAGACATTCTCTGGTGACATTGATCTGCGATCAATGGAACTGATCTGGGATTAGTATGAGTGGTTTTAGACACTCTTTTGTGATATTGATCTGGGATCAATAAAACTGACTTCAGGTCAGTGAGAGTGATGTGACACACTCTCTTTAGATGAAATTGACTTCAGGTCAGTAGAGAATGGTATGAGACATTTTTGATCAATTCTTTTTCTCACTACAACAAATCCTGTGATTAACATCCTTTTTTACTTCTTTTTTTTGCATCTAGAGCCCATTTTTGGTGCTATTTGCATCCATTTATCAAATATGGTGCAAAACTTGACACAAAATTTGCATCGAGTTTTGCACCACGTCTTACACCAAGTTTAGCACCATGTATTGCAATAGGTTTTGCACCACATTTTGCACCAAATTTTATGCCAAGT
>APFE030944571.1:0-43600 GCA_000404065.3 Pinus taeda
TAGTTTTTTAGTTAGGAATTGTTGGGGAACAGTTGAGGGCCAACGGGCACTCAAAGGTGATCAGGCAGGTAAAACCCGCGATCCCGCCCGAAAATAGGAGTTTTATATTTTTTTAAGTGTTTTAATACATATACGCGGGTTGGGTATATATGAACCCGCGTATACACGCGTTTAACTCAGGGCAATGTCGCGTATAGGGAATAAAACATTGTTTTTTAGATTTTGGACCAATTCTGGAAGGAGGGGTTGCCCTAGGCCATGAGTGCAGCATCACAAACCATAATAGTGAGATTTGGAGCTATAACAATTGGTTGTCCATTGCATGTGCCAGTAGGATGCCCAGTTCCCTCCAGAAGTGCGCAATCCTTCCTTGCTTGCTAGGCATCTTTTCCCGAAAAAGAAAAAAGAAAAATGTGAAAAAGAATCCCTAAATTTTAGGGATCTATTTTTAGCAGTAGGAGTTATTTACAAAGTCGATTTTAGAAACTCCCCTCCAAGTGTCACTTTTTCGTTGATCTGTGGCATGCGCATCATAAACCGTAATTTCACAAAATCTATTTAAATGATGTCTCAGAGCTCATTCTTCACATTCAATCTTGAAGCTCTGGCATTCCCGAGGCATCTTGGAACCTTCAACACAGTCGACACAACTTTTCTGGGTAAGTTTTGCTTTTCATGCATTTTGGCACTTTTTCTATCGCCTTTTAGTT
Organism: Pinus taeda; assembly: GCA_000404065.3. Lineage (NCBI taxonomy): Eukaryota > Viridiplantae > Streptophyta > Pinopsida > Pinales > Pinaceae > Pinus > Pinus taeda. The sequence goes on from APFE030944571.1 coordinate 711, forward strand.
TTCGGCTTGTATGAGTGTTGTTTCCTTGATTTTATTTAACGACCTTTGGAGTTTCAATGTATTTTAGCTTTTAGAAGTGATGTTTCAAGTTTTGCATTACCTTTCCTTAGTGTCGCATGCATAACACTGTTTTTGCACTCATAGTCATCGTTACGACGACTCGCTCCATGAGCTTCTTGGTTTTTCTATTTGACTGACTTCTGCACTTGCTTGGATTGCATGCATGTCTATTTCACTAAGATCTACACCATCTTATCACACACACACAGTCCTTCATGTTTTTAGGTTTCCATTGGGAATATTCGAGTTATCTTAGCCCAAGTCTTGTCTCTCATAGCATGCTCTGCACATTCCTAGCAGTCAGGGATCTACCTTACCTCCAGGAATTGTGAAGGGACTACTGACACTAACTCCCAGCTGAGATATGCACAATCGTGGGAGGAAGTGCCCAGTCCTACCCACTGGAACTGTACAATGCGCAATTCCAGCCAGCAACCCAACATGACTCTTATGCGCATTGTGCAGTTTGAGTCAACAATCAGCCTCACTGGACTGCACATTACGTAGATCCAGTCAGCAGTCAGCCTCACTTGATGCTGAGACTGCGCAATGCACTATTACAGCTAATAGTCTCCCAGCTTCTTGGAGTCAAAACTGTGTAATATTGCCTAGTAGTCTCCAACATTTTGCCCAAATGTTTCTGGAGTTGATTGATGTTTTTAGCTAAAATTGTCTTGATGTGAGTGTCTTCTCTATCTTTAGGTTCCACAGGTATCATGGCCTCCAAGAGAGCTGGATCTAAAGGCATAGTTGACATTCGTACTGGAGATGTGGTTGAATAGGACATATCTATGAGCTTTCCCGTGTACACAGAAAAACACCTATTCATTGAGAAGGACATCAAGATCACATGGCAAGACATCAAGATTATTTTCTCAGGCACCTTTGAGGAGAATCTGGAGGACCGACAGGTCTATATCAATATTAATAAGTTAGGATTGTACAAGGTTACATGTAGGTTTCCTGTGTTCCCATGCACAAATGTGATCCACTGGATTTTCTCAACATTGATCCTGAGACAATGATACTGAGCAGTGTCAGTGGAGAAAAACTTGCTTCCTTCAAGATGCAATATTATAAGAAGATGCATCATTTTCCACTATCAGTAAGTAAGATGGATGCACCATTCTACACTCCCAACAACAGGACGAACACAAAAGACATATTGAAACAATGGGTAAGGGAGCTAGCAAAGTTCAGGATGACACACAGCCAGATATACAGGACAAAGACACTCACGAAGGCATACAAATTCTTGGACATCTTCGCATGCCGCTTGTATGGACAAGGGAGTACAAATACATTCTCGCAGAGTTGGGTTGTTATGTTGGATCAACTAGCAATTGAAGGAAAACCTTTCAACTGGTTAGACATGTTGGTTATCCAATTGAAAGTGCATGTATCCAATGCCCAGAGTCCACCCAAGGATCAGCAAGCAAGATCCTTCACACCTTCTTATCTACTCAATGCAATCTGTTCTCATACATAGTTTCCTAGTATGGGTTGGGCATGGGCACCTTCAGAGAGTGATATGAACATATATTTCAAGTTTCTCTCACACTGCAGCTACAAAGGATTCATGTGTAAAATATCTAACCATTTCATCGCCCCTCTGTACACGATGATCTTTAAACAAGATTCGTCCTGCATGTCCCTGGAAACAGTGGAAGTGTTGTTGGACATTGCAGATTGGTAGACCTCGCATGAGGGCACCTTCATCAGGATGTACAACATGGAGAAAGCTCTTCATGTGTTGTCGAGGTTTTGCCATGAACAAGACGATCATGCAAGAGGTTTCATACCACATCTAGATAGGGTTATCAGCTGGATTCGATAGGAAGAAGAAGGCACCATGGCCTACGATTCCCCTATAAATTGGGTTGTATGCGATCGAGAGTTTGAAAGAAGCGGATGCCAAGGTGGAAGACTTCAATAAGTTTAAGTTCAACACCAAGCGTTTTGATCCGTATGATCCACATGGTTTATGCAAAGACCATTGTACGAGAGTGTATTATTCTTGGATCCATGGGGTCTGTCATTAGCTATAGGAAGACCCATGGAGATATTTTTATAACTCATCTAGGTTCAATGAACCAGTCAGCATGATAGTAGAGTGACTAGCAGCATTTAAGGCAGCAGCACCACAATGAGTAGCAACAACAACAACAACAAGTAGCAAAACTGTGTAAGACCAAGGCAAGAGTAAGATTGTCCAAAGGATAGAGATGGAGGAAAGCTACAAGTTTAAGGAAGACTCACTTTTGGAAAAGGAAGCTTTGGAGATAGATGCAAAGAGGAAACAACCTGATAGCAAGATAGTGCAAAGAAAAAGGGAAAATAAAATATTGGTAGATGCAAAAAGAAAGTTGCAGGATATCCAACAGAAGCTCAAAGAAGAGCAAGAGTTACGTAGAAGAGAGAAGGAAGTGCAACATGAGAAGGAATATGAACAAGAATATGAACATGAATAGGAGGAAGTGCAAGGCACAAAGATAGCGTAAACTACACCGATATAGGTTGAATACTCTGAACCAGCAATAGATGAGGAACAGGGTGAGAAACCGCAGGAATAGGAATTTGCTCTGTCGGATGAATCGAAAGTAGAACAGATGGACATGGAGATGGAGCATCCATAACATGATTAGGATATCGACCTCATGCCAAAAGAAATTGAGGTCACTCCACAAGCTTCACCTACTCCAACAGTAGAGTAAGTCCTGAGTGAACAAGGGTATACAATTCTCCTTGAGGATAACCCAGGAACAAAGGTGTACAACATAACCTTTGATGAGTCACAAAATAGATTTGTAAAAGCACGTAGAGTGCGCACCCCGGATGAGCATGCATCACCTGTGCACTTTGAAGAATGGGTGATTTTGTCAGATGTACATAGACATGTAGTTGCCTTGGCCGATGCTACAAAATCTTATGTCGAAGCCACGAGCTCGATTGTTAAGTTCTTAATATCACAAAATGAGTGCATGACTAAGGAGTTTCAAGCAGCCAAGCAGAGAGAGGAAAAATCAACAACATATGCTAGAGTAGAGATGAAGAAATCCATACTTGCTGAAGTATCAACTCTTGAGGGAGTCATGCAGAAATTGTATGACAGATTCATCACCATGCGCAAGGTATTTTTCCATCTATATGGTCATCAACATCGCTGCACCAATATAGCATGAACACTCATATATATACTTGCCGCATTTGATCATGTAAAAAAATGGACAATGAGGTACAAGGGAGCCCCGCTTCACTTGCACAAGACGATGAAGCTGAAGCTAGAGTTGGAAAAAACACGCATCCAGAGTTTGATTCGAAATTATGAGGAACTCCCGTCACTCATCATCAGTGTTGAGGCTTCGTATGCACGGTTGTATAGGAGTTTAGATGTCATGGTGAGAAAGTATGGCACCCACGTACACTCATAAAGGCCAAAGAGAAGAACCAAGTTAGATAGGATCTCGATGCTTACTTTGATCAGTTGATGCTCACAACCACCAGTGCACATTTGCAGGCCAGCATAGATAACATGCAGATGTATGCTGTTGGTCCAGCCTTTCATTGGACTAAGTTGTGCATGTTACAGGACAATTTGGACAGAGGTTCCAAATCATTATACCCAGAAGAAATGGAGGCAAGAGTTCATTTCTAGAAGGACATCATCAAAGAGTACATGGACACCATTGCACACTGCCACGCATGGCATCTGTTCGTCACCAATGATCACATAGAGGAGGTCTATGAGCTAGTATTTCCATAGCCATCCAAGTCTTAGTGTTGTCTTGTCTGGCTAGCTCAAGCCAATTTTGTCCCACATGGGTATATGCGGAAAATGTATCATTTTTGTAAACATGATGTAAAGTGAAATTCCAAGTGTCATTAGTGGAATGCAAACAATCATATGTAATGTAAAGAGTTATGTAATTAAGTTAAAGAGTCATGAGGGTAGTCCAAGAGTCACAAAGGGGAATGTTAAGGGTCAGCCCACCCTTTGTTATAAATAGAACCTCATAACTCATAGAACAGGCTTTTGGGAGACAATCTTTTGCTAGGCATTGCTTAGAGAGGGATTGGAGAGTATTGTGATGAGCCTTGGCTTCTCCATAGTGCAGAGTGAGTACATTTCCTTGGAGGAGCGGGCGAGGTTGACTTTAACATTCCACTATTGGGGCTAGTGGCTATCATGGTTCTATGTATGGATGGAACTTTCAATTTATATAATATGACAAAGCTGACACATTTCATGCATATGTTGTTATTGTAGTTTGACTATTCTGGTTACTTTGGAAATGTATGTAATTTAACTTACGCACTGATGTATGGACTATTCCATATATGATCGTATGAATCTTACTGAAGTGTGTTATTGATTTAAATCATCACTTTGGATTGTCGACTCTTCTGCTTTCCATCTTGTGATTTCATTCAACTCGTGTGTTCCTTTCAAGCTACGTACTATTACAGGCTTCTAAGGGATACACTTGTTTTCCCCTTCCATGTGTTAGAACCTCCCCGTGCATCTCTTTTGACTTGCTGCAAGGTCACATTATTTATTCCAACAAAGATATCCTGCTTACCTCTGCACGTTATCACAATCAAGGCATAGCTTTACTACCCACTACTGGGACTCCTACTCCAAACAGTCTAAGGTCTAGTTGGGACTTCTTACTGGGGAGATCCCTTGACATGTTGGAGGGTTCAACACCGTTAACATATTCAAACAAAAGAGAACCAAGGCTTCTAGAGGCCAAGCTACCTCAAACCTCAACCAATGATTCCACCTCATGGTCAAACATTACTAACCATCACCAGATTGGTCTCTACCCAAGTTGTCTAGGGATCTAGAGCGTTTGTTCCAACCAGTGGTTATAGCGCTAATAAGTTGACCCACAACTATTGTCGAGCTTCCAAATATTTTGTCCAACCAAGGCTTCTAGGACTAGGAACTCAATTCACATAGGGATTTTAGATCGTTTTTCCAACCATGGCTTCCAAGACTAGTAACTCAACCTAAGTATTTACAAGGCTTCCACAACGTTTATCCGAATAAGGCTTCCAAGAACTAGTAATTAAACCCAAGATGTTACAGGGCTTCAAGAGCATTTTTCCAACCAAGCCTTCCAATAACTAGTAACTCAACCCACAACCATAAGGAACATGAGAACCAACTAGAAAGAAAAGGAAAGATACCCATAACACCGTGGCTATCCAAGAAATGGAAAGGCTAGGAAAATCCACCATCAATCTTGGAAATCCTCCATGCTAATGACAAATCATAACCAATAAATTGCAAGCATGTTCCATGCATGCCAAACCAAGAAATGAAATCACACATGGAACTCAGTACCAACAAGAAAAACCCATTTTAGCTGTTGATCTCAATGTCCTCTTTTGCTTCCATGCTCTTCCTTTTAGTTCCCTCTCCAAATCTCAAGTATGCCATGCTCCTCCAAGAGTGCTCCAAGAAAAATCCAAGTGTCCAACAGTATGAGAGAGAGAGTAGAAAATGAGAGCTAGAAAACTGCACTCACAAAGAGCTATAAACTAATCTGCATAAGACTTTTTATTAATGAGGCATCTATTTTCTTCATTTCCCATTATTTTCATTAATAAAATGCCAATTATTGCCACTTTTCCTTTCTAAATCCTTTTCCATTGTCCTCGCTAATTTACATAGCCATTAATTAATCACAAGTGATCCTCATCACTATGTTTTTTCCCAACATTCAACTTGGAATACGTGTCCCATGACCATGGCTAATATTTTTCCTTTATTAACTTTATTACATGTATTTTTTACTAGGGTTGTTACAGAACCCTCCCCCTTGGGGGAACACTATCCTCGGTGTTCAATGATCCCTAAAACTAGTAATACTGCTAAAATCAAAGCATACTACCCATGGAGCTTTATAACTTAGATCGTTGCAATATTTACAATGATCATCCTGATGAGAAGCAAATCAACATGAGCAACATAACAACATGACAACCATAACGAAATGACACCCATGTTTCTTTTTAGAGCTTTATAACACATCTCATGGTGGTATTTACATCGATATACATATATACATATCCCAAAATATCGTACCAAAATATTTGCTCAACTGGAAAATACAGAAGGATACATAGCCCACATTTGATCCACCATCTCCAATGTAGCTTCATCAAGCCCAAAGTGCTTCCATTACACTTTAACCTGCTTGATTTCTTGGTTTCGAAGCATGAGAATATTTCTCTACAAAATGCACAGAGGTTCCGACTAGAATTCTCCTTCTCATTCCACCTATAATACAGACCATTCAATCACATGATAAACATCCTTAACAAACTTCTCAAGCAATGACACATGGAATACATTATGGACTTTCATGGTCAGAGGTAGTGTAATTTGATATGCTATGGGTCTAATCCTCTCAAGAATCTTGAAAGGTCTGCAAAACCGAGGGTTCAACTTGGCACATCATCCAATCCTCAAGGAGATCTTCTCGAGCTTGATATGCAATTACACCTGTTCCTAAACTTGAAACTCCTTAAAGAGTCTGTGTTGATTTGGATAACTTTTCTGTATGTCTTGTGTTTCCTTTAGTTCTTCTTGATTAACTACATTTCTTATTTCATCTATTCCAACATGCATGGTCCTATCAACATCCTATTAACTGGACCACTCCAACTAATGGGAGTATTACAACTCTGCTCATAGAGTGACTCAAACAGACTCATCCTTAAAGACTCCGGATACACATTATTGTAAGAAAACTCAACTAGTGGAAGATACTCTTCCCAACTCTGATGTTGATGCATCACATACATCCCTAACATGTCCTCCAAAATATTGTTGATCCTCTCTGTCTGTCCATCTATTTGTGGATGATAAGTTGTAATGAAGGCCAAATTTGTACCCAAACCCACAAATAACTCTTTCTTGAATCTAGAAGTGAACTTGGCATCCTTGTATGACACAATTTTATTTGGTAATCCATGCAAACTTACTACATCTTTTATGAAGACCTATGCTACATCATTAACTGAATAAGTGGACTTCACTAGAATGAAGTGTGCTACCTTTCTCAATCTGTACACCAGAACCATGATAGACTCATTTCATCTGGATGTCCTCAGCAAACCTATAATGAAATCCTAGGAATTGACCTCTCATTTCCACTCGAGGATTGGAATCATCTGTAGTAATCCATATGGATGCTTACACTCTACTTTTACCTATTGAAAATCCAAGCATCTAGCCACAAACTCTGCCACTTCTTTCTTCAAATTTGACCAGTATTAGAATTTATTCATCATTGTTAATGTCTTTTGATATCCCGGTGGATCTGAATATGGCTTAGCATGAAATTCCCTCAAGATAATCTTCTTGAGCTCATTGTCAACAGGCACATATATCCTATCCCTAAATCTGACTAAACCATCTGTTGTCAGATGGTAGTCCACATCCTTTTGACTTGAACCCTGGTGTAACTTGTGCATAAGCTCCATATACCTGTCATCTTATTGTCCTTCCTGCAAGATCCAATCTTCTAAATATATCCCATAAGAACTCATAGATTTTATGTGATTTACCTGTATCTTCTTGCTAAGAGCATCTACAACCATGTTTTCTTTACCTTTAATGTACTTGATCTCAAAGTGTAACTCATTTTTCATGTCCAACCATATAGCTTGTTTGGAATTCAAATTCATTTGGTCAAATAGATACCTCAATCCACTATGATTACTCATCAAGATGAATTTCCTGCCAATAAGAGAGTACCTCCACATCTTTGAATCATGGATGATAACTTCCAACTCAAGATCATGTGTTGGATGATTCTTCTTATTCTCATTAAGTTTCCTTGATTCATAGCATGCTACCTATCCTTCCTACATCAGAACTCCATCAAGTCCTATCTTGCACGAATATGTACATACGATAAACTATTTATCTAAATCTGCAATCTTTGGAACTATAGCATTTGTCAACAACTGCATTAACTACTCAAAGCTAGTTGCACATTCCTCTATCCATTCAAAAAATATATGAGAAGTTCCTGATGAACCTCCTATAATAACCTGCTAATCCCATGAATGATCTCATCTCATCCACATTCCTAGGATCCTCTCACTCCATGATAGCTCTTATCTTTTCTGGATCCACTGCTACACCTTCCTTGGAAACAACATGTCCCAAGTAATGTACCTTAATATGAAAGAAACTGCATTTACTCAGCTTAGCATACAACTGATGCTCCCTTAGCAATCTCAATACTGCTACTAAATGCTCAACATGCGCTTCTTCATTTTTAGAATATACCAATATATCATCAATGAATACAGTAAAAAAGTTGTCCATATAAGGACACAATACACGATTCGTCAAGCACATAAAAGTAGTTGAAGCATTAGTAAAACAAAATGGAACTACAACAAACTCATAATTCACATATGTTGGCTTGATGGGGCTTGACCCAAGTTCACAGTTAGTTGCGCCAACCAACAAAACTCTAAATTGTTGGCCCTTTCAGCAACAACCTACGTAGCACAGGTTGCAGTCTCACCCAAAGTAGTTAATAACAATAAATCTTATGCACAAAAATTATATCTTAGCGAAGGTCATTAACTAGTCATAACATGCATAATTTATATTGATCTACCACTTTACGCATTAGATAAACATTTATTCATATATTTTTAGATATAGAGTGAACACACTTAATTGCAGAAAGAAACAGAAATGAATAAATACGCAAAGTATAGATCAAAATTGTCTTTATTAGATGTGATCTTCAAAGTACATACTCTTCTTCCCTGTGCACTCAACTGCAAGGGCCTGTACACTCAACTTGCGAACTTACCAAGGTCTCTGCACACTCAACTGCATGAGCCTTCCCCTTCGCCTAAGTACAAGAAATAGACTTTCCTACCTTATCTTACTGGCCTAAAACAATTATCCTCTATCTTATGTCTTATTATTTCTCTCCTAGACTCGCTATGACTCTTCTATTTATAGCCTTTCCTTTTACAACACCATGGTATGCAGACCATGGTCGAGTCTCAAAACCTTCTTAACACCTAACAGCCTAAGGCAATAAAGCCCTTTTGACTCTTACTATCTTTGCGCTCTGCTTCCACAAACCGCAGAGACTTTACATTTTTACAAAAAAAAAAAAAATATATTTAACCCCAGGGACCCATTCGTTGGTTTGATGGGGCCTGAACCAGGTTCAAAGTTAGTTGCACCAACCAAAAAAACCCTAAATTTCTGGCCCTTTAGACAACAACCCACGTAGCGCAGGTTGCAATCTCACCCAAAGCAGTATTGGTGCATGACAAATCCAAGTTTCTACATCCAAATGCCTATGTGATGGGTTCCTGCGGATTCTAGGGTTTAGTTTTGTCTTCATAAACCCTAACCCTTCTAGAGTAGTAAATTATAGTAATTCACCTAAACAACATCTGTGATGAACCAAAATTGTTTGGGATCTTCAGTTCTCTGATCCTTAAACACAGACATATTCATTGTATTCACCATGTTAACTGATTGGGGTGTGGGTGGAGGTGGGGGCGAAGGTGTAGGTGTATGAGGCAGGGGTGGAGGTGGGGACGGAGGTGTAGGTGTGTGAGGTGAAGGTGGAGGCAGAGGCAGAGTGGATGGATAAGTTATCCCTAAGATACCCTGACTTATGATCTGTAGTGCGCTTCATGGTGTTCTCAGAATATTGCCTTCGTCATCGCTATCAGATGGTCCTAACAACGAATTGTATTCAGATATTGATCCTTCATTATTTGTGAATGCTCTCCCACTTTGCGTAGTCCCAAACATCAATTTAAAGGCATAACCCACATTTCGCACAATAGCATTTCAATCTAGGTCTTTAGAGATTTCAAGTACTGACCTCCTGGTCCCTTGAATAACCTGTGCTATTCTTCGCTATAGTTGATGGATGTATCAATTGAAAAATCAGTGATGAATCCTCCCATAATACAATTGATCAAGTGGGTGATGGCCCGTGCGACATTATTTTCTGAAGCCTCCAAGTGCTTCACTAGTTTTGGGGTCCACACAATAGGGCCGTCAAGCTTCCATGTACCCCGACTATCTACCAATTTGGACAACCACTTATGCAATTCATCGGGGAAAGAGTAGACGAATATTTCATGTTCATCTGTGAATAGGTATATATTCAACCAATCTTCCTTCGACAAGCACATATTTATGTTCTCCTTAGCTGCAAATGCGTGCATCTTTTGATCGATCCACTTTTCGATCTCTTTCTTAGTGGGGAACCACTTATTATACATTCCTCAGCAAGATCCCCGTCCCGGCAATGAAACCATTTGTTGGATTGATGGGGCATGAACCCAAGTTCAAAGTTAGTTGTGCCAACCAGCAAAACCCTAAACTATTGGCCCTTTCGACAACAACCCGCATAGCGCAGGTTGTAGTCTCACCCAAAGCCGTTAATAACGATAAATCTTATGCATACTAATTATATCTTTGCAAATGTCATTAACTAGTTAGAAAATGCATAATTTAAACCGATCTACCACTTTCACGCATTAGATAAAAATTTATTCATATAATTTCAGATATAGAGTGGACACACTTAATTGTAGAACGAAACACAAATGAATAGATACACAAAGTATGGATCAAAACTATCATTATTAGATGTGATCTTCAAAGTACAAACTCTTCTTCCCTACACACTCATCTGTAGGGGCCCACACACTCATCTTGTGGACTTACCAAGGTCTCGACGCACTTACCTGCAGGAGCCTTCCCCTTCACCTAAGTATAGGAAGCATAGTTTCCTACCTTAACTTACTTGCCCAAAAAAAATTATCCTCTATCTTATGTCTTATTTTTCCTCTCCTAGACTCGTTATGACTCTTCTATTTATAGCCTTTCCTTTTATAATACCATGGTCCGCAAACCATGTGTGGGTCTCAAAACCTTCTTAACACATAGACACCTAATGGATTAAAGCCCCTTTCAATCTTACTATTTTTGCACTCCGCTTCCACAAATCACGGAGACTTTACATTTTTACAAAAAGGAAATACAAAATTTAACCCCAGGGATCCCATCCCAACACCATACCTCGTCCATAAAGTAGTCTGGTAAATATCCTCCTCCTTAATGCATACATGATGGTATCCTGATATCAAATCAATCTTTTAGAAGATTACTTCTCTCTTCAATTGGTCAAACAAATCATCAATCCTTGGCAAAAGGTACCTGTTCTTGATGGCCACTTCGTTCAACTGCCTATCACCAATGCATAACCTAAGAGTAGCATCCTTCTTCTTTGCAAACGACACTGAAGCAACCCAAGGTGATACACTTGTCATAATGTATCCCTTTTCAAGCATTTCCTTCACTACAAATTCAATTCCACTAACTCTCGTGTGTTCATTCTATAAGGTGTTGGCATTATTGTCATTGATGGCAAAGAAGAAGCACAAGGGCAACAAAGACAAAGAATTAGCAAAGGTAAAGGAGCAACAAAAGGGAATGAAATATAAAGAAGAAAAAAAAGTGCAACAAAGGTAAAGGGGAAACAAATGTGCAATGAAGGAAAAGGATTAGCAAAAGTGCAACAAATTTGAACAAAGGAGTAGAGACTCTACATTGTTGTGATGCAAGGCTATGGCAAAGGAAAATATGTGCAGGAAAGAATGATGTAGAAATTGCTATGTTGAAGAATTTGTTGTGATGATGAAGGGCTGGGATGCAAGGAAAAGGCAAGACTCCATGACAACAAAGGAAAGACAAATACATGATGCAAGACAAGGGAAGATGTAATCAAAAGATGTTGCAGAGATTATTGTGATGCATTAATGACAAATTTTGTTGTTGATCATGAGGAATGCATGCTCAATTATATAGTCATATGTTATTTCTATAATGTTGCATGATGTTGGCATTATGTTGATGAGTAGTTTCCTTTGGTGTAAGCCCAATAGCTTGAAGGAGATCTAGTTGATTCATGGACTATCAAAGTGTTCCTTTGCTTAGTGCATAAAACTTTCATTAATGGAGAGATAAGGTTAAAACATATTTAATGGCTTATGGAATTGGTGTATAGAAGCTTGTATGTGATGGTTACTACAAAGACACTCCATCTATCCAAGAACAATAGTGGAATGCAAAGGAAAAAATGTGTTATGTATAACAATGTTCATAATAAGGATCTTGATACAATAATAGACCTAAATTCTACAAAATAAATCTGGGATAGATTGCAACTCATGCATGAAGGAGACACTAGTAGATGCATCATAGAAAAAGATAAGAGAAAGACGAAGAACAAAAATCTAGTTAAAAGGAAAGTGTTCAGTCAAATGAGGTCTATTATAATGTGAATGGACCTCATTTCCATGAAGAAAAAATAGTTGAAGAACAAGCCAAGCTTGACATAGCCTTGAATAAAATAGAAAGATTGAAGAATGCAAATAAAGATTCACCCCAGAATAGAAAGATCACAACAATTCCCAGTCTCTTCTCCTTTGTTCAACTTTGCTGCAGTTTTGTTGTTTTTTTTCCTTTGCTGCACATTTACTGCTCCTTTACCTTTGTTGCACTTTTGCCACTTCTTTGTCTTTGCTGCCCTTGTGATGCTCCTTTGACCCAACAATCTCCTCCTTTGGCATTGATGGAAACATATTCGTCATGAGAATCACTTCTTCTCACTTCTTCTTACATCCTCCATTTGACATCAATTGCAAGGGTGTTACATATGTCTTGTATCCCTCCAATCCACATTTGTATGCTCTGCGTTATTAAGGCATGAAAAAAAATGGTCTTCAACTCACTATAAAACAATCCTCAATGTAGTTGTCACTAATGCATTAATTCTCTACAACATGTAATGTTGTTTCCTACATAAATGATTTTGATACTATAATTGAATGAATTCCATTCCATATGGAAAATGTGGGTTGCTTATTATTTAATCTCCAGTTGCGCAACAACTTGTGCAATAGTCCAAGCTGTGCATACCTCCAGTCCATATTTGAAAATATGAAGCTAATGGGTTATCTTGGAATGTCCTTGAGAAGGTTATGAACTCAAGAAACAACTTCAAAATTGAAAACATGCCTCCGAACCATTATCTCCCTTTTTCTATCAAATGCGCAACAAACTTGCCCAACACCTGCAATATATCCAAAATTTTGACCATGTGGTTCTTTTTCTTGAACCAAACTTCTTAGGGAAACATCCAATAGCTATGATAACCTTATAACATCCCATAAAACTATCCAAACCTTAAAATTGCACCTGATTTATCAAAATAGGGAATCATGACCAATGCACAACATGTCCTGCTGCGTTTCTGTATTCTTCATCAAAAAGCTAACCTCCATGTTTTTTCGGCCAATAAAAACATTGGACGTCATAGTAATATATAAGCCTCATAGTAATAGCCTATGAACACTGGATCCTTTAGAGATTATTTTTATAATATCGTTCACTCGAGACTTTAGAGTTTACTTAATATATAAACACTTTGGAGCTCACTTTAAAATATAAACATTGCTAGAGACTTTGTAATATGAATCGCACCATTAAAAAATAATTAATGCCAATATTTATCATTATTTCTTGTATAAATGTTAACATTGACGTATCTACACCATTCCTTGCTATAGAATATAATTGCAGTACCATTAAATGTTTTTAATCATAGTACCAACTTTGGCAATTCTATCCAACTCAAACATGGCAACTCAAAGTTGTCCAACATCATCCAATTCAATGTTCCACCTTGGTGTTGTGAAACCTCAATTCAATGCTCCAATCTAACTCTACTTCAATTCAATGATCCACCTTGGTGTTGTGCAACTTTTTCAATTTGGTGTAGTAAACGCTATCCTACTCAACATCTCCATCATACACCTTACTGTTGATCAATGTTCTAACTCAACATTGATCCAATGTTGCTATATAGATGAATGGTTCTTCTCTTGATACTGGAACCAACTGCTAGTTGAGCTACAATATTCATGTTATATTTTGACAATAGAACCAAGATTTGCTATCAAATCCTTTTGTAACTGGGAAATAGCTACATTCAACACAAAAGGCACCTCCCTCTAGGTGCGTGGCTATCATTCAACAAATTTTTGGTGGACATATCTACCATTGTAAAATATAATGTTGTAATATAATAAATGTCAAGGTTTCCATAAATTATATAATCAATGCCATTTTTTATCAACGCCGTCTCAATATGCTATTTGTAATGATATAACGCATGGAAAAAACCATATAACTTCAATGCCATCAATAAACATTAGATATAATAATATGTGCAACAATGTGGTGATACCACGTAAGACATAAGGGAATTTTATGGTCACTCAATGATATCAACATTCTTCAATAATTAAAGTTCTGACACCATTCGCATCTAATTCACGAACAATTTCATGGACTCTAGGGAATTGGTTTCATCGAAAATCCATTTTGAACTTATGCCATTGTTGAACATACATATACCTACTATGATCCCTCTCAGATTTTATACATGCACTCAACCAAGGCCTTTTATTCTACAACCACGTATTCAATAGATAAAATAATATAGTTTTCTGTCATTGCGATATTGAATAGATTGAGAAGAAAACATATCTTCGATTACATGTAAAATTGTATATAGCACACGATGCCAAAGAATAGAGAGATCATCCACGACAGTCCATAGAGACAAATCAACTCTACATTGGAGAATCCCAACCACTCAGAATCACTTCCAATTTCATTTTCCTCTAACTGAGAAATAATTCAGAGATTTGGTGTAACATTGGTCTCAGTAGATCAAACAGGCTTTGTAACATTCTCTAATCATTCTAGGTGACTGCAACGTTCCACTGTAACCTTTTTTTGTCCACAAACCCAAACTTGCTGACATGTAACACATGATATTCAACCCATAATGTTCTATCAATCCTATTGATACCAATTTCACCACTGACATATAACACTAGTAACATTTCCAAAGGATAATGAAACCAATATTTGGTGGAAAACAAATTTTGGTCTCGCAGTGTGGATTTATTTGTCTCTTTGTCATCTGATCACTGGTAGCTTTGTCCGTCGAATAACTCCAATTAAAATTTAATCCTCACATTATTGTAATGCATGTCTGAAAAAAAAAAAAAAAAAAAAAAAAAAAAAAATGTAAGGTTTGCATCTCAAAGTATTGCCATGAATTCGTAGAAGGCCTACTTCCATAATTTTTCCAATGTTATCTCATACAAGTAACACTTCCATACTGCCAAGTTCAATCTTGATTTTAAATGAAGTTGTTCAAATGCACATTTTCGTGACACCCACATGTCATATATAGCAGATACGTTAAGTACTCCATCAAATTTGAAAGCCATTATGTACATCTTTCTAAACTTCCCTAGATCCACAATCCTACTTGAGGAACTTTTCACGTCACCATGAAAATTATTTTCTACGTACATTTTCAATCTAGAATGAGCAGAGCCAGTCCAATAGGAATGCTTTTTGATTTTTTTGTCGTTGCCAACATTGTCTTTATCAGAGTCTCTAACTACTGAGAATTTTTTATTGTTTATTTATATTTAAAATTTTCAATTCCAAATATTAATATCTAGTGTTGTTCAGAAAGAGTTTCTAAATTCCCCCCCAAATTCATGTCTTCCTTCCAATATGTGAAATAATTTCAATTCGAGCATCATATTTGAGTGTTAGGATGTTGACAATGTGAGACATAAATCTGACCTCTACATAAGAATATCTAAGAAGATATCGGGATGTGTTTATGCATAGTAAAATTCCACTTCCTTTTGCCAATATCGGTCAACTAGATATGCATGGCACCTTGCATGATGGAAATTAGCATTTTCTCCTTTTTAAAGAGTAATTTCTTTCTTCTCAAGCCTCAAATCCTTAAAACAATAGTCTCTGTGGTAACAAACAATTTTAAAGTTTGAAAAAAAACCCCACATTTTACCTAGTGGTCCATATAATGCCAAATCTTCTCTAATGACATCCTTGGCTAAGATATCATATTTGTTTTGCTCAAACTTATTTTTATTCTCATCATTTGAATCATCATACTGTGTGGACTTTTCTTCCCAAATATAATTTCTCAAAATGTTTTCTAGCTCAATATCACTGAATTCATAACAAGCTGCACTATAGTATTTCAAATCTTCTTTGTACTGGAATTTCACATCATCTAGCATATGCCTATAAGAATTCTGGAGAATACCACACTTCTTATTGGAATCTATCTATTATATCTCAAATATCACCCTTGGTATTTGTGATGCTTGGTTTATGGCCTAGGGCAACCCCTCCTTCCATACTTGGTCCAAATATTTAAAGAACAGTGTTTTACTCCATGTACGTGACTTTGCCCTGTATTAAACACATGTACATGTGGGTCAGTTTATACCCAACCCGCATATGTGTCTTAAAACACTTCAAAAATTAAATTTCCTTAATTATGGGCAGAGATCACAAGTTTTACCTGTTGATTACCTATTAGTGCCCGTGGCCCAACTGTTCCCAACTATTTCCCAACTAAAAAACTACTTTGGGAGAAGTATAAAAATACTTCAATGGGAAGACCTTAAGGAGGAGAGAAATGATAGAATTACTATACTGAGATTATCCCTTGATCAAGTTTGAAGAATCCCTGTGCTTCAAGCACTTCCCCAAGTTCAGGAAACCCTTATTTCCTTGAGTTTTGATGTTCTCTCATATGCTTGGAGATATCATGGTATTGGTTGTGGAAGGAGGCTGTTGAAGACTGGGATTGGACAAACCTGGATGACGGTTCCACTTGGATCCAAAAGAGGAAGACTCAGGTGAACTCTTTCCATGTTTTATTATAGTTATTTGTAATAAAAAGAAACATTGTCTTGTTCCTAATATCAACTTTGTCCATTCATCTGAGGTTATTGTTATGGTTTATATATGAATGACTATTTCAACGTATAACTAACCATCTCCTTATATGTTATAAAGTTGATTTCACTATAATTCTTTATATATATGCTATTGTGTGTCTTTGAATTGGTTGTTTTGTAGGTTCAAATATTGTGAGGAGTTGCAGAGGGTTTGGACCTTGGCTAGAACTACCTGAATGAAGGACCCCTGGGTATGTACATCCTCGCATAGTTTGTTCGTTTAAGCATTTTTCCTGAGTTATATGCTTGTTTCTTGCTGTAGATTACTCCTGCTCTGCTAGGGTTCTGACCCAAAGCCCTAGGGGACTTTATCGATTAACAGAATTGGCGACTCCACTGGGGACAACAATCTTGTTGTCCCTAGTTTTGGTTATTTAGTGCCAATCAAGGCTCAACTTTCAGTTTGTTTGTTGTGTCTGTATTGTCTGCTCCTGTAGGAAGTCGGACTTCAAGTCTAGTCCTTTTCATCAGGCCTCATTTTTTGTTTTTTCTTGTAAACCTTTATAAAAGCACCTTTGTTGGGTTACAGAAGCATATGCATGCTATTTTCTCTGAATTGAAACTGCGTATACGTGGGTTTCTTTTGGCTGAAGCGCATGTACACGCAGTTGTGTAGAGACACAGTCGTGTATACATTTGTTTTGCATGATTTTTTCAAGTCTTTTTATCTGGAAAGATTTGTTTCTTGGCATGAGTGCTTCCTGAGTGGTCAGTTTTTGTTTTCAGATTTTAGTTTTTCAGTAAGCTTACTGTTTCGAGTTCTCTACTGCTTTGAAGAGTTTTTGGTCTCACTTTTCTTTATAGTGAGTTTTATCAGTTGTGTTTGAACACACAAGGCTTTTTGTGGAGGTTCTTAACTGTTTTGGCCTTCCAAAATAGAAGATTTCCTGCAATCTTTGTGTCAAACTTCATTTTTATGGTTTGCTTGCTTGACTTCCCGTCAATTTTGTGGCCATTCACTTCTTCTTGCTTTTCAAAAGTTTTTGTTGACAATTTTGAAAGTGTGCCTTTCGTAATTTCTTGATCAGTAACTCAAACCTCTTTTTGCTGCTTTTGGATTGTTTAGTGCATCTTGAAACACCTATTTTGTTAAGTTTTCATTCGTGTGGAATTGAAAACTTGCAAAGTTTCCTTGTTGTTTGCTTTCGATCTTTGAGTCTTTGATAGCATTTTGAGTACTTTTGAAAAGTTTCTTTTATTGCTTTTGTAAAAAAGAAAAGTCCTTCAAAAACATTGTTTTTGCTTTCTTTGCCGAATTTAAGTTTGGTTTCTTTTGGTTTTTGAGAGTGATTTGGGATCTTTTTGACTAGTCCTCCTTGTTTTGGAAAGGTTTCATGTTCAAGATTTATATTCCTTTCAAAGCACTTAAGTAGGATTATAAATAAATTGCTTTCATTTTCTGTTTTAGAGTAATCTAGAATTTTGGCATTATCATGTACACCTTGCATTAGGGTAGATTTGCATTATTAAAGCATCAATAGTTAGTTTTTGTGAGTGTGAAGTCTGCTACGAGAAAAAGAAAAAGGAAAAAAGTTTTTGCTTTATAGAAGTTTCTTAGAACCCAAGTAGAAGTTGCTTTTCATTGAAGAGAAAACAAGTGCATTGCATATAAGTTAGCTTTTCATTAATTTCTTTTACATCATAAGAACACCATCAGTTTCACTTCCATATTGTCCCTTTGACTTAAAAAGAAAAACCACTTAAAATCAAGCGCTTAATATAATAAACTAGAACTTTTTATAGTGTCAATCAGTTATGCCAACAAGTTTTAGGTTATTTAGGGCCTTGGATTAGGTGAGAGGACAATAAAATCTCCAAGGCCACTCTAAATTGTGAAAAATAGAAGTATGAATAAAGAGTGAAATCCAATAGCGTTAGGGAGACCGGGAAAGCTCCGTGACTGGGAGTTAAGCACGAGGGTTTGTGAAGATAAGAATGAGAGATACCCCCTCTCTTACTTGTCGGATCTTGCCTCACGATTGTTCCGCCCAGCTTGTGATATGAGTTGGTGTCTTTAGTTGCCAATCCTAGGGATCTACACAAGTGGCTGTGAAGGGGAATCCCATGGCACCTGAGGTTGACGTCGCATCATGTTCAACGGTACTTCTGGAGGGCACCCTTGCGAAGCTTCCGGGCTTGCGCCAACAAAGGCTATTGTTTGGAGGTCAACGTAACTACCTCTGATACCTTTGCTAGTAGACCTGGGGCATAATTACCCCACTCTATTTTCAGAAGGCCCTTTTTATTCACTTTCTTGTATTTTGGTGTCTGGTCCTAATCACCCGGAGCGGAAATACTTGAAAGTTGTTTGACTACTGAATTCTTTAGGGACATTTTTAGTGTGTGTTCTGTGCTCCTAGTTGACCTGACTTTCAATTTTCTTGAGTCTTTAAGTATATCTTGTTAAATAATTCAAAGTGGCTAACTGACCACTTAGACGGTCCCATAGACTTTGTGGGCTTTCACCTGCAAGTCCAGAGCCTTCTCCTAGAAGGCGTAGGAGAAATTCTACCAGTGGTTTTCAACTAGTGGTAGCTGGCGCATCAGAGATTGATCCTCTGCTTGGGGGCAACAGTGTACAAGGTAGACCTGGTACTACCACAAAGTTAGAGAGGAACACACCAGTTCTTTCTCGGCTACTCTTCCAATCAGAAGATAATATTGAGGTAGAGGATCTCTCAGAGTCAATTGTAGCTCCAAATTCTCCTCTCCCTTTTGATCATCCAGACATATACGTCAGAAATCCAACACATAGGCCTTCAAGCCTAGGTCCACACACATACATCCCTTCGATGACCACTGCTAGAAGCATGGCATACACCACGAGTGCTACGAGTGTGCAGACTCCTATATCAGTGCAAGGGGGAGGAACTATTTTCATCCCCTCTACATCGTTATTTGGATCTACTGCCAGCACATCCTTGTTTGGGTCTACTTCCATTCTGTCGACGAGTGGAAGTTCCCAAGCACATGCATCCAGTTTTGGATCCTTCCCTTTTGGAATTCCCTCTCAAGGTATTCCTTCAGTTCCATTAAGTGTACCATTAACTACCTCCACATCCATGATGAGTGGATCGACATCTTTTCAGGGTTTTCCTTTTGGAAGTGGTCATATACCACATTCCAATATGATGATAGGGTCTATGCCTTTTCCTTTCATAGGCCAAGGTTCTAATCCTTTTCAGAGTTGGACTAACCCTGTGGTTAGTGGGATCAGAACTTGGAATCTGTTTTTTAGCCAACAAGGGAATGTGTTGTATTCCTTAGTGAATTCATTTCAAAGTTTTACACCCTTAGCTAATGCTTGGAACCCCTACCAAGGGTTTTCAACTTCTTATAATAATTCGTTAGGGGGGAACTTTTCTGGTTACGTATCTTTTTCGGTTGGAGTTGGTCAAACTTCGAGTTTTGTTGTACCACAAGGGTCACCTTTTGGTTCAGCCGGTTCTACCAGTTACTTCAAGCAACCTGGCTCCTTTCAAAATCCAGGTCATTCTTTTTTGACTTTCGGGAACCCCAGCCAATCTGGGTGGAATCCCCAAGGTCCTTTGTGACTTCCGTTTTTGGCCACGCTCAATCTGCCAGACTTGACTAAGTTGACGAACGATCCAATCAGATACAATCCAGCTTGGCCTCTGGTCCCAAACAAACTTCCATCAAATATTCAAAAATTTGAAGGGAAGAGAGGTGAAGACTCGGGCAACCATGTAATCACATTCCATTAATGGTGCTCATCGAACTCCCTCATCGATGATTCGATTGAGTTGAGACTATTCCAATGCACCTTAACTGGCAATGTGGCTAAGTGGTATATAGAGTTTCCACGGGGCACCTTTATGTCTTTTGCCAATTTGGCTAATATTTTCTTAAACCATTTCCAGTTGCCTATCCACTATGAAGTTGGAACTGAACTTCTGGCCAATTTTCATCAAGACATGACTACTCACATTTCGGATCATATCCAGGAATGGAGATGGAGAAAGAGGCTCATTAAAGCCGAAATTCCACCTAAATTCTGTATCAAATGGTTTTTAAAATCATTACAACCCGAGATCTCCAAGGATGTTTCTATGTCCAGAGTTTATTCTGAAGAGCAGGCTATCTTTCACACCCAGCAGCTAGAACTGATATATTCTCAGTCTGGGACTCTTAAGAAAATCTTGCCTGATGCTCCTAGATCCATGGTTGATATAGCAAAAATGAAGCCAAATCCGCATGCTGACGGTATTGTTGGATTGATTGATGCAAATGCGGTGAACCTTCTGAGCCAATTACAACAGTTGTCTATACCAACTTCTTCTTCCAATTAGGCTGCACCATCTACTCCTACACCTTCTCAACCTTCTTTCGTAAACACCATTCAGGCTTCTAAACCCAAAGGAAATCAAAATTCTGACGAGAAGAAGAAGGGACGACGGAAAAAGAGGAATCAGGATGGGAAGGGTAATGCAAATAAGCTCGGCGATAATGCCAATGAGGGTATAAATGAGTCTAAGAAGAAAGTTAAATTTCCATGCAATTTGTGCAGTGGAGATCATTTGACTCATCTCTGCCCCAAAATTCAAGATGCTCAGCGCTTGTTAGTGTAGCAAGGGTCTTCTAGCTCCCAAGTTGTCTTAACTAACCCTTTCCCCCAAGGGTAGCAGTTGCTTGCTGGTGCGAACTACCCTGGTACCTTTGTTGGGGGCAACCAAGAGGGGGATAATTCCTCAAATGTTTTCATGATGAGTTCTAATGTCAATGTGGCCACACAGTCACGTGATTATGATGAAGCAGAAACATCCAAGGATAAATCTGTTCTCGAAAATATGGACCCACTTCATATTGAGTGACCCTCTATCGAGTCTATACCCTGGATAACAAAAGGTTCTGCCAAGCACGCTACTATTAACCCTAATGCTAGGGCAGCCCAGAAGTACTCCATTATAGAAGATCTGGGGCAGAGTCCATGCACGATGTCTGCTTCAGAGGTACTCTAGTCGTGTCTAGCTCAAAGAAGTGCTTTGCTTTTAGCAATGGGGAAAGTAGATCCAAATAATTATTTAGCTCTCACTTTTGATATGCACAATGTCAAAAAGAAACTTCCTCATCATATGGCTTTCTAGATAAAGTCTACTTACCGGAAAACCAATATTTTTTGGATAGTTATAGATGAAGGAGCTTCCACATGTGTTATGTCTATGTCATGTTGGAAGGCCATTGGATTGCCTTCGGCTGTTCCTTCACCCACACTCTTGACAAAATTTGACAGACATTCTCATAGGCCACAGGGGATTATCTCGGCCTTTCCTATATGTGTTGGAGGAAAGGTCGTTAATATCGAAGTAGAAATCATTGATGCAAACTTAGATTACAATATCCTATTCGAACGAAATTGGATTTACGAAATGGATGTCGTCATTTCGACTCTATTTCGAGTCCTTTGTTTTCCTCATGAGGGTAAACTTGTTATGGTTGATCAATTGGATTATTCTCCAGTGGACCCTCGTGCAAATTCAGATTCTACTGTTCCATTGGTGGATAACCCCCGTCAACCTATCAAGAATCTAGGAG
The DNA here is from genome assembly GCA_000404065.3 of Pinus taeda. Classification (NCBI taxonomy): domain Eukaryota; kingdom Viridiplantae; phylum Streptophyta; class Pinopsida; order Pinales; family Pinaceae; genus Pinus; species Pinus taeda. The sequence continues at coordinate 23,277 of APFE030944571.1, forward strand.
TTGGGATGTATTCTTCCTTGATGGGTGTATTTGATATTCCCCCTCCTACAGCTAGAATCGATACAATTTCATCCTCCAAGGAGCCTTTATGGAAAGAGTTTGTTAAAACTCATTATTTTTCAGATCCTGGAACCTTACCTTCATCTACGACCACATCAGATGAGGGGTAGGTTGGTGGAATAACATCTCATATGTCTGCGGTAGAACTTAGATATGAATTTATCGATAACTCTGTAGATGACCATTCGACTCCTTTTTCAGAGAAGAAGTTAGATGGTGATGTGGCTCCTACTTCGACCCTCGACTCCACTTCTGCTTTGGATTGCTTAGATATAGTTTTTCCATCTGATGAAGCAATATTCAAAGCAATGACAACTGTAGATTGACCATTGGAGATTTACATCATTGTTCATATTTTTGTCCTCCTTTGCATGAAGTCAAATCTAGGTCCTCCAATTTGCTTACTAGTGATGTTTGTATAGTTCTGTTGGCTCCAACATAGTTATCTTCTGAAGGTAATATATTGATTAGCTTAATAACTGTACCTATAAACATCACTAGGAACAAGCTTGTGGAACCCCCTGATGGGCTCTACCTCAAGAAGTACTTTGCTTAGGTTACAGCCGAGCAAATAGCTTCTTTGTATATTTTGTATTTTTGTACATATCTTATCAAGAGTTTTTGTGATATCGACACTTTTTTTATCTACTTTGGTAGGTGTTGATGGATTACTTGACCTATTTCGGATTTGCCGATGGTGCTAGTCGGCACACTCGGAACCTTGCTTCTGCAGCTTGGGTGATTTATTATCCAACTGGTCAGTTGATGGTGTCAAGGGGAGTATGTATTGGTTTTGCATCAAATAATATTGCCAAATGTACTGTCGTCAGTATTTTACTATCTAAAGCTATTTCTTATGGAATTGATTCATTGGTAGTGTATCTTGACTCACAGCTGGTGGTGTCACAATTGAATAACATTTATTAGGTTCGGAATCCTTATTTATATCACCAATTTTTTAGAGTGAGGGCGTTGCAACGATCATTTGCTTTTATTAATTATTTTCACATTCCATGATCTGACAATTCATTAGCAGATGCTATCACTAATCAAGAATTAGATTGGCATATCATTCATTCATCAAGATAAAATCAAACATCAAAAATCTGGAACAGTATATATATATCATAAAATCACCCGTGTGTACATAAAGTGTTTTCAAAAATAATATACAAAATCGGGACTAAAATGCCCTTAATCATGTCTAGTACATCTAATGACCTAGCTCAAGATGAGCGGCTAAGTAGGTGACCACTAATTTTGACACACGCGAAAAAGGCGAACCCAATCGCATGCCACTCCTACCACGTGGCGCTACATATCCTCAGGAAGATCTTCTATGGCCTCCATCGGTACCCGGTGAGTTAATCTCACCAAGTGTCTTTGGACTACATATAAGACTCTCTTGGTCTCTGCAGCTGCCTCTTCCGCGACGCCTGTGCCACGGAAATCCGTCTGGTCATATCGGACCCACATCTGGAACATGATTATTAAATCAGTATTTTAATCCATCAAAAATATCTTTAAGTTCATTTTCATATTTGAAAAACATAAAAAATCATAAAAAGTGATAAAACTTTAAAAATGGTTACCTATCTCTCCCCATGTTGTGTTTGGTGGCAGCGCTGGATCTAGATCTCCCTTGAAGTCCATGCCAGCATAGGGATAGTCATCCGCAATAGTGATTTGCTGCTCCCACTAGGAGAAGAAGTCATCATCAAAAGAAGTCCTCGGTATGTCTCTGCCTCCAAGGCGTTTCATCAGGTCGACCCACCTACCCATCCAAGGATCTCGGGGGCTGATGATAGGAACTGATACTTTGGGACATAACCCTGGAATCTTCTCGAAGAAGAAGGAGCAAAAAATGGTCTCATATCCGAAGTTCTTGGTCTGTCCTTTCTGAATGGAGGACAACTGGCTCTTCATGTTAGTAGGAAGAGGTGTACACCAATCAAAAATTGTACTATGACACTCCACGACCAAGCTCATGGATAGTCATGACACTTGGTGCAATGAGGCTGATCCGTTTATCCTAGATATGGTGAACAGTAAGATCCTCAAGGACAAACTCTCTACATGTTTGATTGGAATCTGGCTTCCAATCTTCTCTGGATGCCCCGGACAGTATATGTGTAGGTAGTCTTCCACTGAAAGACTACCTCATGACTGGCTTGTCGAATGTACCACTTCTCCTCTCCGGGAGAGACTAGTGATAAAGTAAATATCTTCTACCTCTATCCTCAAAGGCATTTGGTCAATCATAAAAGCTTCATCTTCGATACTCCAGTAGTGGATTAATATTTCAAGCAAGCGGTGTTTGCCTTCATATTTGGCATTTTGAAAAATTTTAATAAACCGCATCCCCTCAATGCATCTAAGGCCTGTTGATCATTCATAACCTCATCATCAATATTAGCATGCTTCCTTTCCCTCCAGATGATTGTCATCCTGAAAGAAAATTAAGGTTCAACCATTAGTTTTTTTGTTTTAATTTCAAACTGCGTATACGCAAGTCCATTTCATACACAATCGCGTGTAGGGCCTGTGTATATGCCGGTTTCTCATAATCAACTGGCGTATATGCCGTGTTGAATTTTTTAACATAATTTCCAATGGAAAAACCTCAATTAAAATTTCTAAAAGCAATCATAAATGAATGCAAGCTAGATTTGGGGGTTACTTGATTATTTTGAGCCAATTTGAATGGTCGAATTCTTTGGGGGGCAAGTTTGCTTCTTTTTCTCCACAGATTTTGCTCTCAACACAAATGGTAACAATGGTGAGTCAAAAAATCGTTTTATAGGCTTTGAAAATGTCAATTTTTTTTCAAAACTTGATTTTTTCGTCTCATGAACCTTTTAACTTGTGAGCTTGGATTGTCGGGAATAGGTTATTTTTTCAGGACTTTTTGGATGCTTCTTCGAAGATTTCACGTGGGTTCAATGACTGCTAACCCGTCATGGCAGGTATAATTTACTCACTGGCATATAGGTTAGGGAAGCCATTTTTCTGTTGCATTTTGTATACTAGCCTCCATTTGTCGATACACTTGCCATAGGGTCAATCCCATTATGTTATGGTTCATAAACCATCTTCACTCGCCGACTTTTTAAATCATGACACGATAGTAGAGCCATCCTTTTCATGGGCATCGTAATTAGCACCTCAATAACATTGGTTGCCCATGCTGCTTCATTGAGTAGGCTCGGGAGTCCTCTCTAGTCCCACCATGACTTGTGCATTGAAGACTCATTCCTCTTTGCTTCTTCACTTCGTTTTGGCCTTATACCCTAGAGGCTCCTTTGTGTTGATTTGTACTACTGCATTACATATTGACCACTTGCACCTTTTGGCCTTAAGCCGGCTTCACTTAGACTCGTGTTTAAGCCACTTTTTGACCATGACGTCTGCAAAATCAAACTTGCAATCCCTTAGCTTCTGCAACTTGACACACCTTGAGACCCGTGGAAAGAACATCCCTTTGAGTGTCCTTGACCAGCTTCGCCTCCCTGCATTGAACATAGGAATGTTCCCATCCCAAGAACTAGATCATCTGTTTATAGCATTCTTTTATTATTTTTCCATCTTAAAGAAAAAGACAATAAAAATTACATATTCCAAAAAAAGAGTGGAAACGGGACAACATTTCCATTTATTGTTGGTAGCTAGAGTCAGTTGTGTCGCCCTTGAACAAAGCACTCGAACAAATTATCTCCTCCATTTGGGTGGGATTTATCTTGAGTTAGGTACACCTTAACCTTGTTATTAAGTCAGTTCTCCTTTGATTGGTTATCTCTTCCAATCATATGGAGAGTTCATTCATGCCTCCTGCATGACGAACTTATAAAGAGTCATCATATGCTGCCACATGGTCATCATTGAGTCGTGATTTTGTTCAAGTGAAGTAAGCCTGAGTCAGCCTCTCTGCAGTGTCTCTTGACCTATTTTTTAGTCGGCCATCCCTGGTTGTCAATGTCTTGTCTATCATCACATTAGTTATATTGGTCCTTTACTCATGCTGGTTTGAGAAGGCCTCCATTAACTTCCTGCTAGCGAGTCTTGTCCTTATTGACAATGACATATTGCTCTGAGGACAGGCCTAGAGCCGTACCCTGAACCTATTTTCATTATTAATAGGTCACCTTATGCTCAGCATTGATTAGTATCATGGGTCTTTGACTGAGTGGTTTCCCTTGTGTTCGACATCAGCTTTCATTATCACACATTGGGATTCGTGCAGTGCCTTGGTTTCCATTTGACCCTATTGGTGGATTCCTCGCCTCTGTGTCAGCTTTCATTATTGGTTGGTTTAGAGGGTTTCTATCATGTGCTAGCTACATCTTGTGTACACCAGAAACATGCTTCGGTTGGGTTACTACATCTTTTTTTCATCCGATTCCTTCCACATTATTGGCCTATAGGTTACACTCGTGCTAGATTGATGAAGGATTCCTAAATGCCTTCCTTCTAGCGGATCTTTCCCTATCGACTACGACTCATTGCTCTGGGGCAAAGGTCTAGAGTCCATTTGGCAGTACCTTGGGGTTTGCAGTCATTAACGGTAGATCCTTTGCTATCGACAGTGGCAAACCATCATTGTCTCCTGATTGATATATTCTTACATGTGTTCAACTTCAGCACATCTATTTACACTTGTTATATTGTACTGGGTACCTTGACTCTTATTGTCATTATCGGTGAGTAGTCTCACGTTTGTTAAAGGTATACATCAATGACTAGTAATCAAACGATTTCTCACATGGTCAACTTCAGATCATTTATTCCCATTGTGTAGAAATGTACCACAACAGTCGGTGAAGACCTCAGGTTGCATCAACATTCTTTGGTTCACTTGTCAGTTGCTCTTGTTGTTGCTAGTTGACACCATTCCACCTTATATGTTGTAGTCCTTCACAGCGACATCTTATATGCTGGCATCTGACTTGCAATGTAATATCATCTTACTCCATCATGTTCATTTGGTACTATTGGGATCATATTTTGACATCAGTGATCAACTTCATATTTCATCTTCATTGATCATCTTCTTATATGTGATATTTAGACATGTACTTGTTCAATCATGATCAGATGATCTGTTATGTACTTCCAGTTCCTTATACTTGTATACATAGTGGATCCGCTTGTACTTGATATGCATACATGCTTTACTTTCTTTGAGCATGGGTATGCCCGCCCCAGATAGTTGTTTCTTTCTAATCTTCTTTTGCTGGCTTGGCAGGCTAAAATCTGGTGAAGTCCTTCTCAGTTTTTGAAAGGTTCCTTTCCATATACTTAATACAATTCGGCCATCATGTACCCTTTTTGACCTTATTTATTAGGGGGCATCTGTTATAGCTCCAAATATCACCCTTGGTATTTGTGATGCTTGGTTTATGGCCTAGGTAAACCCCTCCTTCCACACTTGGTCCAAATATTTAAAAAATAATGTTTTACTCCCTGTACATGACTTTTCCCTATATTAAATGCGTGTACACGTGGGTCAATATATACCCAACCCGCATATATGTCTTAAAACACTTAAAAAAATTAAATTTCCTTAATTATGGGTGGAGATCACGGGTTTTATCTATTGATTACCTATTAGTGCCCATGGCCCAACTGTTCCCAACTGTTTCCCAACTAAAAAACTACTTTGGGAGAAGTATAAAAAGACTTCAATGGGAAGGCCTTAAGTAGGAGAGAAATGATAGAATTACTATACTGAGATTATTCCCTGATCAAGTCTGAAGAATCCCTGTGCTTGAAGCACTTCCCCAAGTTCAGGAAACCCTTGTTTCCTTGAGTTTTGATGTTCTCTCATATGCTTGGAGATATCATGGTATTGGTTGTGGAAGGAGCCTGTTGAAGACTAGGAATAGACGGACCTGGAGGACAGTTCCGCTTGGAGCTGGAAGAGGAAGACTAAGGTGAAATCTTTCCATGTTTTATTATAGTTATCTGCAATAGAAAGAAACATTGTCTTGTTCCTAATATCAACTTTGTTCATTCACCTGATGTTTTTGTTATGGTTTATATATGAATGACTATTTCAACGTATAACTAACCATCTACTTATATGTTATAATGTTGATTTCACTATAATTCTTTATCTATATGCTGTTGTGCGTCTTTGAATTGGTTGTTTTGTAGGTTCATAGATCATGAGGAGTTGCAGAGGGTTTGGACCCTGGCTGGAACTACCTGAATGAAGAGCCCCGGGGTATGTACATCCTCACATAGTTCGTTCGTTTAAGCATTTTGTCTGAGTTATATGCTTGTTTCTTGCTGTAGATTACTCCTTCTCTACTAGGGTTCTGACCCAAAGCCCTAGGGGACTTTATCCCTTAAAGCTATCTAAGATACCAAAGGCTCTACCAGTGTAGAAAACCTTATTTGAAAATGATCACAATGATATTGGTGAAATCCTTAAATTCTTGAAATTCCATAATTGTTGTTTCAAAATCAAATTCAACGGATTTTAAATATCTATTGGATAGCTTCCAACCGAATTCATTAAATACCCAACCTTGCTTCTGAGTTGGCTAAAACTCCTCTACTCCAGGGATGATAATTCGAAACAATATTGTTTTTGACCCTAGTCCAACCACTCAAAACCATAGTGCTGCTTATATGTGAAAACATGCAATATATTCAAACCATTTTTCTGAATCTAAAGTAATATTACTGATAGAGGTTGCACTTCACTTTCAAGATGACCTTGTTTTCCATCTTTTTGCAAATGTCTTAAGATTGATTTAAACTTCCTTTGATTTCTCTATATCCACTTATATTTTCTTTAAAGATTATGGGACTTATCTCCCCCTGAGATATTGTTTCTCCTGTAACACTAAATAAATTCATGTTTTTTTTTTTAATTTCTTGAGAAGCTTCCCTTAGGTATCAACAACTTCATTTGTTATTGAAGTCTCAAGCTACTCCTTTTTATTCCTCTTCCATACCTTAGTTGGATTCCTTCTTTTGTTGTATGCATTTCCTTTTGGCTCATTTTCTGGTCTGCTTGGTTTTTCTTCCATCATTTGTTTTGAATCCTTTAGAGTATTTATCAACAATCAATATTTGGCTTTGTGGCAAAGATTTCTACATAGATAAAAAAAATTGTTGCCAAGAAATTCAAGAAATTGTGTGCTCCTTCTTGATTTCATGCTTTTCTTTGCATAAAATTTGCATTCAAACTCTTTATGTCCAAATTTATTACACATATAACAATAACCATAGAAATATTTTATGTACCTGGTTGTTGATGTTCTCCTTTGTTTGCTTGTTGGATAGTACCTTCTTGTTTGTTGCATGTTTTTCTTGATAGTATTGATCTTCTTGTTCCTATAGTATGCTGATATGTGTCCAAGTTCATGGAAATGGAAGCATTAGATATATTATGTCCTTTGAAATTTTCCAAATTTTCTCAATTCATCTCTAGGAGACCTTCTTGTATATGACCATTTCTTCACCTTATTTTTTGGTTCTTGATGTTACTGCTTTATTTTATTTGTTCCTTTACAAAACATGCCATTGTTGGATTCTTATTTTGTAGATATTTTTAGAGATTCTTCATTATCTTTTATGGCTTCCTTTAATCTACTGCACTTTTCAGATTTTTTCATAGAGACAACCTTCTCTTCTAGTTGTTTACAGAACATGTTATTTTCATCTAACTCACTTTTAGATGAATAAATTTCGACCTATAACCTTGAAAATTGTACCTATTTCTCCTTTAGTTGAATATTAATCATATCTTCTATTCTTTATTCTTCAATCTAATTCATTAGGCTAATGATTACCTTCTTGTATTCATGCTCTCTTTCATGACATATCTACACCCCCCCCCCCTCTCAATCAAGTTTTCATCAATTTTCATCAATTGGTATTGGAGTAGGTTCCTTTGGTGTAAGCCTAATAGCTTGAAGGAGATATGGTTGAGTCATGGAATATCAAAGTGTTCCTTTTCTTAGTGCATCAAACTTTCATGAATGGAGAGATAAGGTTAAAATGAATTTAATGGCTTATGGACCTAGTGTATGGAAGCTTGTATGTGATGGTTATTGCAAAGACTCTCCCTATATGAAAGAACAAATGTGGAATGCTAAGGAAAAATCTGTTACGTGTAAAACTCTTCATAATAAGGATATTGATACAATAATAGACCTAAATTCTACAAAAGAAATATAGGATAAATTGCATCTCATGCATGAAGGAAACACTAGTAGTTGCACTGTCGAAAAAGATAATAGAAAGAGGAAGAAGAAAAATCCCAGTTAAAAGGAAAGAGTTTATTCAAATGAGATCTATGCTAGCGTGAATGGACCTTATTTCCATGAAGAAAAAACAATTGAAGAACAAGCCAAGCTTGAAATATCCTTGACTGAAATAGAGTGATTGAAGAATGAAAACAAAGATTCACCCGAGAACGGATTTTAATGCCCATGAATATACTAAATTGATTCACCCCCTATCAGTCTAGTCAAGTTTTCATCATATGGTGCTTTTGAAGTTGGTGTTTCCCCTAGTACCAACTCAATAGAAAATTCCACTTCCTTGTGAGGTGGCAACTCTGAAATCTCCACTGGAAACACATCTTGAAAATGATGTAAAACCAAGTACTTGCTCTAGGCATCCACATCCTCAAATCCCTTATCTTTGTCACTGGAAATACACACTACAAATAACACACAACCTTTTCTATGACTGTTCTTCATCTACATAGCTATCAACATTCTAAATGATGTTGCCTTCTTCTTACCGTTTAAGGCTCTTTGTTCCCCATTGTCATCTAGGCACTTAATAGCCTTTTCATAACAATCCACCTTGGTTCTATGAAGATACAACTAGTCCATACCCAAAAACATATTGTGTGATCCAAATGGAAGTACATTCAAATGTGTTGAAGTAGGCATACCATCCAACTCAAATGCACAAGCTCTTACCCAGTCATGAACTCTCTTGTTTGTACTTGTAGCCAACTGCACTAACCAAGATTCTGCATGCACTTCTTTATTTAAGCCAAACATATCCACCAGGTCAAGATTAACATAAATATAATTAGATAGAGGGTCAATCAAAAAAGAAATAACTTGATCACAAATCTTACTGTCTATCTCAATAATAGACGCTTGGTGATATTCCTACATGTTCTCCAACACTGCATAAATTCGAGGAATAATTTGTCCACATCTCCCACTGCACTTGCCTCCAGAGCACTATAGATATGCGGCCTACCACCCTGACGTTTCAGAGAATATCTCCTGTGATGATCTCCTCCATAAGTCTAACACTGCAAAAGCTTCCAACCTGCACCCTCATTCTTCTCCTCAAATTGAAATTGATGTCCTCTATCAAATGCAATGAACTTATGATGTGGTTCCACAATCTCTTTGTTACTTGTATCTTGAAGTCTTGTTCGTTTCTTGTCCCATTTACCTATGTTATTTTCATTAACTTTCCAGTGCAACTTAGTCTTAAATTTGTGCTTTGATTTCTCAAAACAATGCTTTAGCTTCTAGATGGCTTCCTGTAATGATCTAGGCTCATGAAACTCAATCATGTCCTTGAATGCTACCGGAAACCCACTGATGAATCTCTAATCTTGGTTTTCTCCTCCTTTAAATAAGGAACATATCACAATAACTCCAAAAATATGTTAGTGTACTCCTCATCAATCATAGATCTCATCTTCAACTCATAAAATTCCTTTTCCCTGTCATCATAGTATCCATTTGATAGATACTTCTTCCTGAAAAGTCCTTTGAACTCACTCCAAGTCAGCTCCTCTTTATGAATACCCCTAAAATTATTTTACATCTTCCCACCAAATATCTGCTTTACCTTTAAGACTGAATGTAGCAATTTTGGCCTTCATGTTCACTAAGTAATCATGCAATGAAGAACCTATTCATCCCAAGAAACCACACTTCTACATCTTGTGACTTCCTCATTTCCCCATCAATTGTAGTTGTGTTTTCTTTCTTGAGCTCATCCGAAAAATATCCCCTGCCACTCCTCCTGTAAGGAGGATAACGATGATGACCATGATACCTATCTGAATGAGAACTAGAATCATTCCCATGTCTGCTACCTCGTATATCTGGTGTATCCAAGAATCTACCATCTCTAACTGTGCCATCTCTATCCAACCTGTGCCCACCATTTGACCTGTTACCATATTCTCCATTAGTCCTATCCTCTTGCCCATGACTAGTTCTAAGCGGTCCCTATCTCTACATGTACGACAAGCTATAAAGAATTACTGTGTTAAATTATCCTTGTTTCTCATGTGCCCTATCAAGTTTCTCTTTTGATTAAATGATTCTAAAATTACCTTCTTTGCAATTCCTTATTTCTGCTTTCAAACTTCTCAAAGTGTCTTTATGTTAGGAGAATATCCCTTACCATGCTGCTCATCTGATCTATAGGGAGAAGCTTGTGAGTTGTAGTCTACCATCTTTCTAGTAATATTTGATCTTCTATTCTTGCAAGGTATATCATGTCAGCTAAACCAAATCATAAATTAATCAATGTACCTCATTCTAATTCAAGGGAGGGTATCTCGTCTGCAAGACCAACTAGATTAGTGCAATACATGTATAATCATAATCATCATAGTATATAAACATAATCTCAATCATCATTTAGTTACCATGCATGATGCGACAACTAAAACACGAACAAGACATAATGCATGCATAGCAACATATGTTTGACACACATGCATACACAATACATACAAAAACTAACATGCATTCATGATGAACACCTTCGAACAATAACACCATCAACTTCTGCATGACATCACAATGGCATCCATGAACACCACCATGCATACACAAAAATAACATATACCACGACCATAAGGACACATATTCAACTGAGATGTACACATGACAACACATTCATCCAAGTAGAATGGAAACCAAGAATCACCCAAGGAGAACAAAACCATGCTCTCATACCACTCTGTAACACCCTCCTCCCACATTTACCCAAGTTAACAAGTCTGCTAGGATAAACATGTGATGAGAGGCTACTATGATGTGATTTAACTCCCCATGTACAATTAAGGAAGTGGAACCGACAAAACAAAACCACTATGTCCTTTAACACATGCTATAGAACCTTCAAGAGCCAACCAAACCTTCCAGGTGACCAACCCCTGAGACAAATTGACATTTCATTGATTTTGACTCTCAGCCTCTCCCATGAAAAGCCATGCATACGACTGAGACCTTCCAGGGGCTCCCATAGCAAGGCATGCCAACAACTATGGACTCAGCCAGTTTTAAGCTAGTGACCCCAGATTTTGTGCCACTTTTTCAAGGCCAAGGCTTAGGCCACTGACCAAAATTTCATGAGACTCTTAGAAATTATAAATAACAATATAATAAGGCTCCTAATTCAATTATTGGCACAAGTACTTGATATAATCCCTACTAGACATGATAGGCATTTCATCAAACGTGTCACAAATATGTAATCTATAGGTCATAACGACAGATTTGAGCATAGGGTTCTAATAATTACCCGAGATTTGTAAGGAACCATTGATGCCTTATTAAAATAGATGCATTATCATCTATTAGGTCATATATTCATTTTTAATGATTTTTCTAATCAAATCATGATGAGAGCCATACATTAAGTCTATCATAAAACATATTCATAACCAGCATATAACCAACAAAAACAACAAGGATATAACAACCATAAGAAATCATATATGAAAAATAAAGTTTACACATAAAATACCAAGGAGAAGGAACTCTTATTAATGATGCATAAGCCAACCAGGTTTGGGACTTGCACGAACCACCCAATCATAGATTCGATGAACCAAATATTTCTTTCAGCCAATCACCCTCATGCCATATTCCAAGCATGAATGTGGGATCTCATGGAACAATTCAAACAAAACTGAACTAGGGCTTCTAGAGGCCAAACCACCTCAACCCTCAACCAATGATTCCACCTCATGTTCAGACATCACTAACCATCACCAGATTCATCTCTACCCAAGTTATCTAGGGTTCTAGAGCATTTGTTCCAACCAGGGATTCTAGGACTAGTAACTTAACCCACAAATGTTGTCTGGCTTCCAGAGTATTTTTCCAACTAGGGCTTCTAGGACTAGTAATTCAATCCACCAAGGGCTTTCATATCATGTATCCAACAAAGGCTTCCAAGACTAGTAAATCAACCCACGTTGTTACAGGGATTCTAGAGCATTTTTCCAACCAAAGCTTGCAAGAACTAGTAATTCAACCCAAGCTGTTACAGGGATTCTAGAGTGTTTTTCCAACTAAGGCTTCCAAGAACTAGTAACTCAACCCACAACCATAAGGAACATGAGAACCAACTATAAAATAAAATGAAATACACCCACAACGCCATGGTTATCTAGTAAATGACAAGGCTAGGAAAATCCATTGCTAATCCAAGGAATCCTCCATGCCAATGATAGATCATAACCAATAAACTGGATGCATGTGCCATGCATTCCAAAACAAGAAAGGAAATCATACATGCAACTTGGTACCTACAAAAAACACATTGTAGTTGTTGATTCTGATGTCCTCTTTCACTTCCCATCTCTTCCTTTTCCTTTTTTCTCCAAATCCCAAGTATGCCACACTCCTCCAAGAGTGCTCCAATAAAACTCTAAGTGTCCTATAGTATGAGAGAGAGTGTAGAAAATAAGAGTTCTAAAACTGAACTAACAAAAATCTACAAACTGATCCTTAGAATCCTTTTCATTAATGAGGCCTCTATTTTCTTCACTTTCCATTACTTTCATAACTACAATTCCAATTAATGCCACATTGCCTTTCCAAAGCCTTTTTCATTGCCTTTTCCAATTTCTGTAGCCATTAATTAATCACAAGTAATCCCCATCACTATGTTTTTGCCCAACATTCAGCTTGGAATACGTGTCCCATGACCATGGTTATTATTTTTCCTTTATTAAATGTATTGCATGGATTTTTGACCAGGGATGTTACAATGTTTATGAGGTCTCGGAATAATTGTGTATTAATTGCAACATGGTCCAATGTATTTGACATCATCCTAGCTTCATTGACAGTGCTTGAACCATTGTCAAACCTATTTGTAATCCTTTGTTCTTTTTGAAGAATTTGTGTTGACTTTCTTGATTATTTTTGTTGCATTTCCATTTGTTTTTTATGGTCATTCTCTTTCCTTAATTTCTCTCTTTGAAGCCTTTCCTCTGCTCTACGTTGTACTATAATGATCCTTGTTGCCTTGTTTTCCTTGGCTAAATCCTTATTTTTATGTTTTTGTTCCCGAATTTCAAGTTTCTTTTGTTCATACTCAAATAATAGTTTTATATAGTCCTCTAAGGTGAGTAACTATGAACTTCGGCTTAAACAAAGACTATCCATTTTCAATTTCATTTTTTTCATCGAGACCCTCTAAACTGGTAGCTTTCATAACCGACCGAGTAACTTCTACTGCCTGATACCTACTACTCATTGGTTGGAATTTTCCTTTCAATATCTGGGACAACTGATTGAAATGTACTTTTCTCTTCATCTGGTCTCTCACTATGTACAATATCTTCTTCTAATGATCTATTGTCTGCAAAAAAATGAACAATTTCATTATTCAATTCTGCTACTTGTGAAGGCATGTTCATTCCTTCGTCATTGGTTCTTGAGACATTATGTGGGTTCATATTCGTCATGGCTTCTCCCAACCATGATGGTGGGGTTACTTGGCCTAGAAATATCAATTGGTCAATGTTTCTTCTGAGTGCAATATCAAACACGTTATTTTAAACCACATTCTCATGCTTAGTTGCATGGTCAACAGAGTTGTTAAGAATATCACATGAGGAAGTTGCATGTTCTTTAGTTGGTAGAACAACCTCCATGTTTCTATCATTTCGTTCATGATTGTATTGTGTTTCACTAACATGTCCATCATCATCACCATAGAAGTGTCCTTGAGAGAGGGAAATCATAGTGTCAGCTACAACTGCATCTTCCTATTCATCTACTTCTTCTTGCGCATCAACATATGCTTGTACATTCCCTTATTCCTGACCATCCACATGAAATGCCTTGCTACAACTAGTATCATGCATAAGAGAACCATAATTTAGTGGAAAAATTCTAGTCCCTCTAAAGCCAACCTTAATATTTGATTGTGTGAGAGCCCTTTTAAAGGCTTTATTTGCAATCTCAGCTAGACCAAACCTTTTAACCTCAACCCTTAGATTCTTGGCTATCCATGAGGATGAATTTGACCTGAAATAGTTCTTAAAACTTCGAAACATACTCACATCAAGGGGTTGCATTCTGTGATTAGTATGAGAAGGTAGTGTTAATAGGTCAATGCCCAATTTGTTATCCTCCTTAATTGTTTGCACAACAATGTGGCTTCCATGGCCATATAAAACCAATAAGTGTTTATTTTCAGGCTAGACACCACCTAGGATAGATGCAACAAAGTGAAAAAGCCAATTCAAAAAAGGTTCATTAGTCATCCAAGCATGGAGATGTGTAGTCATGCATGAACTTGGTTCACAATTATGTATATCTTTTTTTAGTTGAGTTTTACCCTTGAGTATATTAAATATCAGGACAACAACATTGATTACATTAACATAGCATAAAACAATTATCCACTCCTTGCTCTTAGGATAAATCTTTGGCATGTTTCGGCTCCCTCTATTGGAAATCACCCACATGCCACAATTCCTTATAGCTTTTAAATTTGTTTTGTAATAGTTCCATATATGGTTTGGAGCATAAGAGTGTTTCTCATATGCACTTAAAAGATTATCGTAGAACATAGAAGAAATTGCAGTGCATAGATATAAAACTCTGCCTATTCCAAGGCCCTCGATAGTACGCAATACAGGGTTTGGATGTATTTTTTCAAACCCAAATCACCATGATTTACTGGGAAACCCATCTTTGAACATGTTTTTCCTCCCCTCACATATTTTAGCAACTTTGGATTTTAGTTGTATTAACTCTAGCCCATGTCCCAATTGGGCCATCTCCTTACACCACTTAACCACCTTGGCCTCCTCCTCTTTAGTCATAACTGTAAGAGGCCCTCCAAGTTTTGTATGAGTGAGCCCATTTATCCAATAATGTATTGATGAGGGAGAAATACCATGCTTTTTCATAGACTCCCGAACTGAATATCCATGAAACTCTATGTCATCAATTGCAGCTAACATTTGTTCTTTTATTTATCCTATTAAAGTGTTGATCTTCTTAGTTGAACTTGCACATTGAACTGTGGTTAACATGTCTCTGTGGTTGATCGGGGGACAACATCATCTTCTGACTCATGATCCTCATCAATAACATTACTGCAAGCATCATTGACATTCAAAATATCCCCCCTGTCCTCATCTGATGAGGTGCATTGTAGTTAGGAACCCTTGCTGACTCCCCTTCTTGTTTTCCTGGTACGAGCAACATAACTAACTCTTGTCTTATCTTCAACTACCTACATATTTATTACATTCATACAATTAAAAAGAATATATTATACGAGCTTATAACTAGTTTGAATATAGGATTTGTTATCGCTCAAGCTAGCGAGGGTTCTAAAAGGAGATCCTATAGAGAAACTACTAGGTCAAGGGAAACAATGGAATGATAGCCCACTATCACCTCAACTAAGGATCCTTCCTCTTTATGTACTTTCACTAATGGGAGGAGTCCTAGTATGAAAGGAAGCACAAGAATAGATGGATCAATTATAAGATATGGGGTGATTCCTAAAGATGGTTCACAAGAGAGACTTAATGGAATAAATTATTTGCTTCAAAAGTAAGGTGAAGGGCTCTTTGAGAAAGGATAAGAGGATGCTTAAGCCTAGGGTTAGAGGATATGCCTTGACAAAGAGCTTCCTAGACTTAAAAATCCTTATGGAGAAATGGATTGTATGTAAAATCCTTGTGGAATTTGAGTTATAAAGTTGAGGGACCACAGATAACCCAAGTGGAGCCAAACTAGGTCAAGGGTATGGAGTTGATCAACCAAAGGGGGGCTTGACCTAATTATGGAAGAGAATAGGATCAAAGGACTAATTTTCTTTTGAAATTTGAATGCAATTATCCAAATGAGGACACTGAGAAAAATTAAGGAGAGAAATGATCCTCGAGCTCAGGCCTGTGATATCTCGGGATTCCACCATAAAATTGTGCTCAAATTTGGAGGACCACTTGAAAAGACCCCAACATAGTTGTTGACCAATTTTAGATATGTTTGGGTGGCTGCGAAATATTTCTCTTGATGCCCTAGGTGACCCTCTAGGGTTAGGCCTAGAATTTTGAAAACTAAAGAAAAGAGAGGTAAATTTGACCACCAAAGGGATACGAGGATCAATGCCTTATTTCTTGGGCTTAATGGACTCAAGATACACATAGATCAGTAATTTTGATGAACTAAGGAGCTGTAGTTGATCTTTGCTAGCCTCTTCAAGGGAAACAACTAGGTCAATGGGGATTTATACTTCAAATTTTACAAATCAATGAAGTTTCAAGGTCTTTCAACCTAAGAGGTTCTTCTAGGAACATTCACACAATACATAAAATAGAAACAAAGTCATTAAATAACTTATTCAAGGTCTGAGAAGAATTTTGCATTACATTAGCCCATAAAAGAATAATAATAACAATATACATGAATTTAATATAATGACAAAAATAACATAAATTTTTCACTTACATGAGAGAGAGAGATTATATCCATTCATCCACTTTGCATTAGAAAGAATATAAAAAGAAAATAGAAAAAATCCAAACATTATAGTGCATCAAGAAACTCCAAAACGTTTATTCTAGCAAAAAGTGTGAAAATCTCTCAAGAGATACTAATCCCATCCAAGTGATGATGAGAGGTTAGAATGAACCTCTCTCATATTATACAACACTAAAGGGGATTTGATTTTCCTAATTGGCCTAATTTATCCCCATATAATAAAATAATACATAATAATGACATGACATGGTGGAAAACCCACCAAGATAGCTCAATAATACAATGAATAACCTCTCTTTAGGGAAAAATAATGAATATGATGAATCATTGGGCCATTGATGAAGCCTGAATGAGTCCAAATATGCCAAGTTGAGTGAAAAGGCTCCAAACATAGTGGAAAATGGTTTGGCCTCTTGTTTTCCAGGCAAGTCAAATGTGATTCTCTCAAATGGGTGTGGGGGCACAATGACATCCTCGTGGGTCTCAAAGTGGATTGATAATTCCTGTAAACTATATGTAAGGGATATAATGATGACATAATCCCTCCCTTTATCTTTTGCAGTGAGACACACCCTCATCTGGACCTTGGAACATCTGCCAAGTGTATGATGCAAGTGTGGAGATGACTAGGCATGGTGAACCAGGTGCATCATCCTCATCCAAAACATGGAACACATGAAATCACTAAATGGTGTCAAGGATCCATGAAATATACTTTTCTATGGTGGAGGGCCATGGATCTAAACACTCACCCTACAAGTGTCAATGTGGCCCTCTAGAAGGATTTCATCCCATATAGGGAGACCAAGCCTCAAATGGAGAGCCACCTGCAATCTTGCATAAGATCCAATGCATCCCCTTTCCCTCCTATATAACAAATAATTAGAATAATCAAGTAAAAGAGCTTACAAATCATGAAATGAATGGGGAAATTCATGGTGGCATGCTCTTCCATAGTGGTATTTGGCATGTACAAGAGTCTGCAAGCTTGATAAGGAGGTTAACCAAGGAATCTATTAAGTTATTTTAGCATTTAAAGGGGGTGCCATGTCCATGGTACATCAATTAGGTGGTAGGTGGAAAGTGATATAATGAAGGAATATAGTAGGGATTAGGGGAATGCTCTAGACCACATGTCATGGTAAAAGGGTAGTTATGATGAGGGAATCCAACACTTGGGTATATGGGTGTAGGAGGGAGAAAATCATGGTATATGAGTTACCTCAACCTTTGTTTTTCCACCCTTCTCCATATGATTTTTTCCTTTGATTGATTTTTGTTCATAACTGCTTGAGGCTCCAAGGGATGAGAGCATGATGTGTCGAGTATAGTAGTAGGTACCCATTTTTAAGGTAGGGCATTTCATTTCCCACCAGGTGTTGGGAAAATCATGGGTTCCTTAATATGGAGGGGGCTCATTTAGGGCCCATAGGAACTAGGGTGAAGGTCATATATAAGGGGTAGAGCTCATGTTTGGATTTTTCCCATGTGCTAAATTTGCATATCCCAACCATCGTTTTCATTTTCTGGTGCATTTCCTATTGACAGTGTCAAAATTATGCTTTTTATTTTCTTTTTAGTTGCATCAACATCCGGGACATCATTCCAGGCCCAACACAAGGTGTGGACAAGAGGAGAGGGAGGCTAACCCTGAGTGGACCCAAAGGACACATGTGGACCCGGATGGGGAAAATGATTAATGGGGTTTAAATGAGAGGAAGGGAGTGACATATATGGTGTTGGGAAACATGACCATGCAACCAAAATTGAGCTTTCCCATGAAGTGTAAGCCCTAAATCTAATGGTCAGTAAAGGAGATCCCACGGGACTAGGATACAAGGCTAACCACCAAATTGAGTAGAGGAGACAAGAGTACAGACCTAGCCCACTCTTTTTGCTAAATCTCCCCACCAATACTTTCCCAAAAGTGTCCATGAAAAGGAAGGAAAATTACTCAACTATACCAATGAAAAGCCATACCTTTAGGGTCGAGAGGCCCACCTTCAAACATACAATCATAACATATGGGCGACAAACCACATGGCTGGCTCAGGTGGAGGAAATAATGGCACATTGAGATATCTAGTGGCTACAAGGGGCTATGGGGTGCCAGCTGAGGACCATATAGGAGAAAATGTTTCTCTTATGCATACTACCTGTAGGTAGTGGGTAACAGGCTTATAGATAGGTTCAAAAATGAAATGCAATTTTGTGTAATTTTGTAAATAGGGAAGACTATAGTTGTGCCTGCAATATATACAATTTACAAGAATATTGGATTTGAACTTGTATTCTCATACATTTTTCAATGGTGTGTGCCTGAATTTTCCTATCTTAAATTATCATACTTACCCATGCTTGAGTGCATAATATTGATTTGGTGCCAATAGATTTTTGGTCATTCCTGCACATTTATTTTGAACATGTCATTGATTCGATGATTCCAAGTTATCCTTCTTAAATATTAATGGAATCATTTTTTTGCTGATTCTATGGATGAAAGGTATAACATTAGAGGCATGTAATTGAGTCTCAATGCCGTATAGACACACATAATATAGTGAGTCTGAAGGAGAACTTTAAGCATGAACTATTATTAGATTAGTCAAATGAGATGAAGTGATGCATTTTCCTTTTCACTATTTGATTACAATGGAAATGATAGAAGAAATATTATTTCAACTTGATTTCCTTTGGGAATTATAAAAAACCCTCATTAATCTTACATGTAAAAAACAAATACTACCAAGGTCACAAGACACGTATTTCAAGCTGAATGGTGGGAAAAACATCCTAGTGGGTGTCACTTTGGTTTATTATGGTTATGGAAATTTGCAAAGGCATTGGAAAATGCAAAGTGGCATTAATTGGAAATTTTATTTATGAAATAAAGGAAAATAGGAGAAAAGGGAGATGAAAGGTCACAAATTTGTATGAGAGGGAAATTGAAGGAAAAATGATGGAAAATGAAGAAAATAGAGGTATCAATGATAAAAAATATTCTGAGGCTAAGTTCACAACTTTTGCTGGTTTAGCCTTTTGACAGTTTTTGGGTGGAGCTTTCTTCTATTCTCTCATACTTTTGCACACTTAGAGGATTATTGGAGCATGCTTGGAGCACTAGTATTCATTGGATTTGGAAAAAGAAGGAAAATAAAAGCAGGAAATCATAAGGGAAAAATTGAATGAGAAACTACAAGTGGATCGCTTGGCAGGAAACATGTTGCATGTGATTTCCTTGTTGATTTGTGGATGCATGGTATATGCATGTTATTATCTGGTTATGTGTTCTCATTAGCACAGAGGATTTCCTGGATTGACAATGGTTTTAGCCTTGCCTTTCCATTTCTTGGATAGCCATGGTGTTGTGGGTTTTTCCACTTAATTGTTTTTTGGTTGTTTCTCACAATTCCTTATGGTTGTGGGTTGGAACAAATTCACTAGAAGCCCTAGGAAAACTTAGGTTGACTTAATAGTCCTAGAGCCTAGGTTGGGAAAAATTCTCTA